>SDVV010015566.1:0-14492 GCA_016164225.1 Gammarus roeselii | reverse complement strand
AAAAAAAAAAAAAAAAAAAAAAAAAAAAAATGGTGCTAAGAAAAGATACAATTCCCTCCACAACAAAAGGAAATGAGAAAGTGAAAGTGAACCTGAACAATAAAAGCATAACATTTTAAACGTTTATATCAACAAGATACTAGGGCAGTTATGAGAAGGACATTTATGGGGAGCGGAGTTATGAGAGGGAGGCTACGAAGAATGGTGTTATATTTGGTTGATCGACCAAAATGTTTTATTTTTTACACAATTTTTTTAGGTGAACTCCGAAAAAGATTGTCCTTACAGTAAATTTTGTAAGTCGTGACAATAATTTATTTCCTCATGCGCAGCGGGAAAAAAACCGAGCACGTGTTATATATGACATCATACTTATGTTTCAAATGTTTCAAGTTGAATGTGTTTTTATTCGTCGAGTAACCAACCAACCGCAACTCTAATTTTAGGGAATCTTATTTGATTCTTAACCACCCTCCAGAGAGCCATTACTTTATGCTTGTTAGAGCTGCATCTCTTAAGATCGTATGGTTGTGTTTATTCCGAGGATAAGTGGTGGTCAGTAATTCTTATTATTCTGAGCACAAGAATGTATGTACTGTTCTTTCTATGATGTTGCTTTAATTATGGATGATTCCGGGCATTAAAATGCCTAATTCAAAGTCACCTGCAAATTTCCTAGAACTAAAGAATATGCAACGTTAGTTGCATATTCATGGGAATTTGCAATAATGTGCATTGAATGTGAGCAATTGGTAATGATGTCCTCGAAAAAAAATTGTATTTCTATTATCTAATTTGAACCTTGAACTTCTTGCGTCTGAATCGAAGTCGCTGGCACTGAGCTGCTGTGTGATGACAGACGTAAAAGAAAATTGTGTTGTTTATATTGCACGTTGTCAACCAAGAAGTTTCTGATATTATCTAACAATATTATTCGTACGGTACGGTTAATCATTGATCAACTGTTTCACTTCCTGAGTGCAGGCTCTTTGTAACCAATATGCATAATTTACGAACCTTTCATCCGATCACGTCATAAAAGGAAAAAAAATCCACAAGACAATTGATTTAACATTTTGTATGCAAATTGTATTCACGTGGCCGAACGGAGTTTTTTAAAATACCTTGCTTTGTATTACCAAATTATCAAGCCGAGTAAACCGGACACTGTTCACTGGACGAATCACATAACTCATTGAACTCAATTGACACACATGAAATGCCCTCAATAACGCTTAGTGAGCCGACAAAACGTTACCAAGTGTGCAATAGCCTTGAATGCACACTTTGTGAGCAAAAGTATTTTTCACCAGTATTTAAAATTAGCCCCCAACAGTATTTCAAATCATTGGATCCAAGCAACGAGTTGACGAATACATATTTAGTGAGCAACCATAATGCATACCTAGTGAGCAACCATAATGCATACTTAGTGAGCAACCATAAGGCATACTTAGTGAGCAACCATAAGGCATACTTAGTAAGCAACCGTAATGCATACTTTCATTCCCGCATATCAAATCAGATCATAAAATAGTGTGCACAGGTCTCCAAAGCACTCTTCCAAATACAGATATTTTTCTCAGTGGTCATGTGATTCTATTATGTCAGTAAAGGCTTCGTTTGCTCTGGGCTGGGTGCAAGGTCTCCTCTGTCTTCTGTACCTTGAATGAGATTTATTTCCTCAATGAAAGGTAGCACCTCACCATCAAGTACCATAACTACGAAAGGACATTAAGACCACCGATAAATAAAGATGTATACATTTAGTTATCCGCTTATATTCTAGCAATGAGTCTCAACTGGGTGGGTCAATATTGAATTCAACTCGACTTTTTGATCAATATTTCATGAAAGTTGAAAAGATACAAATAAGTCCTATATGTTTTCGCCTATTTCTCAATTATGATCAGTAAATAAAGAAGCAGCATCAACAACCTATCCGCGGATAAATCGGCTATCTTTCTTAAATGAGGCAAGCAACAACGCCATTTCTTACTACGAGTGCATAAACAGGACATCACTTGCAGATTCTGTATATTTTTTCAATATATACAACACTGCCTTTTCCAGAGTACGTGAAGCATGAGCTGAGTTATAAATTGAAAATGCTAATTATCATTCTAGATAACAGGTTCCACCGTCCGCAGCAGTTCAGTCGCCAGTAGCATGCGGAAGACGTTGACGTAATTGACCAGGTTGAACATGAACGAAGCAATTAGTTCGTTTATAATTCAGTGCGATTGACAAGCGACAGAAAGGTAAATAGAGGGTAGTGGAAGAGTGATAACTACATTGGTCCATTCGGTGGGTGAACACTAATATAGTAGCCCATTAATAGATTTCTCACAAAGTATATATTCGGCACTCGACATTCATTTTGCTTTATTGTTCGATTAAGAACTATGGAAGAGAAAGTGTGTGGACGTTGCACCTCAATACACATGAACATGTGTTAGCATTGCCGTTATGTGTGTTGACGTTGTACCCCAATACACATGAACATGTGTATGCATTGCCGTTATGTGTGTGGACGTTGTACCTCAATACACATGAACATTTGTTTGCATTGCCGTTAAGTGTGTGGACATTGGACCTCGATACACATGAACATGTGTATGCATTGCCGTTTTGTGTGTGGACGTTGCACCTCAATAGACATGAACATATGTATGCATTGCCGTTATGTGTGTGGACGTTGTACCTCAATACACATGAACATGTGTATGCATTGCCGTTATGTGTGCGGACGTTGCACCTCAATACACATGAACATGTGTTTGCATTCCTGTTATGTGTGCGGACGTTGCACCTCAATACAAATGAACATGTGTTTGCATTGCCGTTATGTGTGTGGACGTTGTACCTCAATGCACATGAACATGTGTTTGCATTGCCGTTATGAGTGCGGACGTTGTACCTCAATACAAATGAACATGTGTTTGCATTGCCGTTATGTGTGCGGACGTTGTACCCCAATACACATGAACATGTGTTTACATTGCCGTTATGTGTGTGGACGTTGTACCTCAATACACATGAACATGTGTTTGCATTGCCGTTATGTGTGCGGACGTTGCACCTCAATACACATGAACATGTGTTTGCATTGCCGTTATGTGTGTGTGAACGTTGCACCTAAATACACATGAACATATGTTTGAATTGCCGTTATGTGTGCGGACGTTGCACCGCAATACAAATGAACATGTGTATGCATTGCCGTTATGTGTGTGGACGTTGCGACGCAATACACATGAACATGTGTTTGCATTGCCGTTATGTGTGTGGACGTTGTACCTCAATACACATGAACATGTGTTTGCATTGCCGTTCTGTGTGCGGACGTTGTACCTCAATACACACGAACATGTGTTTGCATTGCGTATGTTTAATTCATATTCACGAGAAATTCAACAACGCTAAGCCTAACAAAACGTGCCCTGCAAATGAGAGCATTTGAATGTGTGCTTGGCCAGAGGTGACCTCGAAACAAAAAGGGATAGTATAATTTAGTGATTATTTGATTGCTAGTCAATTTAAGAGTTTCTGGTAACGTTAAACATTTATTTTAACTGTTATCGTCGATTAATTAATGAGAGTAATCTAAACTTAGAATGGAAGGGCTTAAGATACGATTTGTTTATTACAATAAAGAAACTTGATTTTTAAATTTTTTAAACAATATATATATGATATCAGATGATTGGACTGGATCATGAATATACATTGACTTGTGTTAGTTTTTTATATTGCTGAGTGCATGAGAGTGGCATGTTTGATGAATAATTATTTTCAATAAACAATATTGTCCTTTTCACGAAGGCTAATTGAACTGTCAATGCTCAACCGTGCATTTGAACTCAACAATATCGCTGATTGCCGAATTGGTGCCCAGCAGTGAGCATTCCTGGCAGCTGTTCAATACGCACAGAGTGACCAGCCAGACGTTCATGAGTGTGCAATCCCCATGCATGCAAATTCAATTAGTCACTCGCAATGCACATTATTTCTAATGGAAAGTTCATTTCTAACAGCGTTACACATTATTATGTGCAATAGCATGGGATGCACACATCCAAGCGATGGGTTCAGAAATACACCCTCAGTTAGAAATTACAATGCACACTTTCATCCAGTTTAATCAGTCAGATCTGAAATAAGTGGGCCATGTTCGTCAATGTATACTTCCAAATCCTGAGATGCCTACTTCAGTGTCGCTGGCGAATGTCCTAAACCCTACTTTTTTCTACGTTCTAAGTGTGCATTGGAAGTGTGCACTTAAACATAATTATTCGTACCGTACATCAGTAGTTAACTATTTTAGAGGGAAGAATTCTAAACTCTCCATATTATTTTTTCTACGTTCTAAGTGTGCATTGGAAGTGTGCACTTAAACATAATTATTCGTACCGTTCATCAGTAGTTAACTATTTTAGAGGGAAGAATTCTAAACTTTCCATATTATTACGCTTGATGGTAAATTTTGTTCAACAAGTAAAATGATTTTAGAGTTTACTTGCCAATTCTATTTAGGTTGTTGGACTGAGTCTTTATCATTCCTTATTATGAGTTCGTTTAGAATTAAGCTGAATGTACCGGACGTCATATGCTTGATGAATCACATTACTCATTCAACTTCATTGCCTGCTGCATCAGTTCAAAGTTTAATTCACAATGTTCAATGTACACTAACAATCTCCCCAATTTCACTTAATTAGACGACATAACATTACTAAATGTGAAATCGCATTTAATGCACTCTTTATGAGCTAATCTGAATGCACATTATCTGAATGCAGACGTCTCAGCTACCAGCATTGCGCTACATTGTGTCCAATCCAGGGGCTCACGAATGCACACCTCGTGAGCAACCTTTGTGCACACTTTCATTTCCGTAGAGGCAATCCGCAAAGGAAAATGTAATGGCATCCAGTGCATACATACCAATCCTTGGATTTCTATAATCGTACTGTTTGTTATTTTAGCGAAGAATTTATTGGATATTTTAGCCTGAATTTGACGATCTCCAATATTCATATAATTAAAATTTTCCAGTCCACAAATCCTACTCCTTGATATGTTATTGTCTTTTTATTTTTCCACTAGTAAATTTACACATTTTTCATAGTCCCTCAACATGTCTCTTTTCATTCTCGACTCAAGTTTAAAATGGAGAATGAAGCTGGTGTGGCTCTGCTAAAGGTTCATTTATAGGCCGTGTTGCTGCACGAATAGGAGATCCCGCTACATCGAACAGCCTTCCAGCTGGCTTGCTGGATTGATGAATAAATCATGAATCGCTTCCTTTTTCCAACTGTGGCATGTAGTGTCAGAGTGACTTTGTGGTTTTGTTGCATTATTGTATACATCAAAACGTGAATACAAACCACTTTCAAATAAATCCAATTGCAACAAATCTGAAAATGGAGGTTGCTTGTGTCGGTAACTCTACTTTACGTCGGCGTACCATAGTTGAGAGATTAATGATCAAATCCTTAGAAGTCTTTCACTTTAGACCATTCAATATAACCTGTCATGCAATGGAAACTCGAGTTGGAATTCACAATCGTCTAATTAAATTTGACGCGACTTTTCATCCGAGCTTAAAATTGCCGCAGTGACCACTAAGTCAACCGATCTCCTCTGTTTTATTCTTATTGCTGCAGTGTCCACTAAGTCAACCGATCTCCTCTGTTTTATTGCTGCAGTGACCACTAAATCAACCGATCTCATCTGTTTTATTGCTGTAGTTACCACTAAGTCAACCGATCTCCTCTGTTTTATTGCTGCAGTGACCACTAAATCAACCGATCTCATCTGTTTTATTGCTGTAGTGACCACTAAGTCAACAGATCTCCTCTGTTTTATTGCTGCAGTTACCACTAAGTCAACAGATCTCCTCTGTTTTATTGCTGCAGTGACCACTAAGTCAACCGATCTCCTCTGTTTTACTGCTGCAGTGACCACTAAGTCAACCGATCTCCTCTGTTTTACTGCTGCAGTGACCACTATGTCAACCGATCTCCTCTGTTTTATTGCTGCAGTGACCACTAAGTAAACCGATCTCCTCTGTTTTATTGTTGCAGTGAACACTAAATCAACCGATCTCCTCTGTTTTATTGCTGCAGTGACCACTAAGTCAACCGATCTCCTCTGTTTTATTGCTGCAGTGACCACTAAGTCAACCGATCTTCTCTGTTGTATTGCTGCAGTGACCTCTAAGTCAACCGATCTCCTCTGTTTTATTGCTGTAGTGACCACTAAGTCAACAGATCTCCTCTGTTTTATTGCTGCAGTGACCACTAAGTCAACCGATCTCCTCTGTTTTACTGCTGCAGTGACCACTACGTCAACCGATCTCCTCTGTTTTATTGCTGCAGTGACAACTAAGTCAACCGATCTTCTCTTTTTTACAGCGGCAGTGACCATTCAGTCAACCGATCTCCTCTGTTTTATTGCTGCAATGACCACTAAGTCACCGATCTCCTCTGTTTTATTGCTGCAGTGACCACTAAGTCAACCGATCTCTGTTTTTACTGCGCAAACAAATAAACTTTTTTTTTTGTCGTTGAACACATTTTGATAAATAAATTAAATGTGCTTAATGAGTTAATTAGAAATTAAATATTCATAGCCCATGATATGACGTTAAGGAATATAAGTGTTACTCGTTCAATGAAAGTCACATGATATTGATCTACATTTATGCTATTAATTAATATCTATACTTGTTAGCGTGGGTGTGTCTTAATGAAGGATTTGAAATGAACGTCCAATTCGTTTCTCCCGGTTAAAAAACAAAGAGTTGTAGGCTTATATACGAGGTCATCATGACAAAACATCTACTATACTCCATTGGCCGTGTCGTCAACTAAATATCAACGTTTCCTTCATGAGCCGAGTCGGTATCCACAGTATTACTTTAGAGTCGAAGAAATTTTTCCCTTCCCTGCCTTTGATATCCTGCATGAGGCGTCTTAAATATTGCTGTCCAATTTGAGTTCGGAGTAAGCAAGCGGCCCCGAGTTCAAAGCGACTTGCATATGAAGCAGTCCACTGAGCCGGATGAAAGCAGCCAACTTACGCAAGCAGCCAACTTACCTTGCATAGAATGTGGCCGACGGTGATGTGAAATAGTAAACTCTGGAGAGTTCGATGATTATATTTGTTTATACAATTCCGTAGAATGTTGGAATATTGCACCAGCTAGAGGATAAATAAAAGTCTAATTTTATTTTAAAAATACTGCTTATCTACCTCTATTCTAAATCAGGGGCTTACATTGCAGCGTCAAGTGCAGTTTACCATTATTATGAGCAACATGATTGGGAACCTTCTGCGTGATCGATGCATTACTGTCAAAATATTTATCGATTTGTGTGATAGTTCAAAGATTTAGTCGGGGACATATCCATTCAAGAAAATGTTTTTCCTTATACACAACCGATATCGGCATAAAAATTTCAAAAGCATATTAAAATCTATATTACTCCGATAGTTATTGTTTTTCCAAAGCTTATCGATGAATAATATTTGCATCAATGAATGGGATCCACATACATATTTTGGACAGGCAACGGGTTAAAATAAAAAACCAACTGCGTGCTGTACAGGATCAAAGCATGCCGCTCTGGCTAGCCAACGTTCGTCTATTATTTGCTCAAAACAATGTTTCAATCGTTTCTCCCGACGATGGCATTGGACTCCAGAAATCCAGTGCGCTGATTTAACGTTTTTTATCACAACTGAAATATTATTGCAAGCTTGATAACAATATGTAAGTTGAATTTTGACACGTTCATTCCAATAATTGAAACGCAACTTGATTTTCTGATCTAACTGACATTTTCGTCGTTTTACCTTTAATTGACAAAGCCGAAAGCGGCAATGCCGCACTACCGCTGAATTGAGATCACAGTGGGGTCAACACTGATCAATGTGAGCGTGGGCAGGATCGCTGATGCTCATTTTTAACTGCTTTTACAGATTTTGAGAAAAAAAAAGACCTATCAGAGCCAACTGCGATTGGCTGTTTGGTTGTGCTTGCCCACCACCTCTTTAGGTAAAGCATTCACTCTCAGTTTGCTCTGGCTGCCGTGGATGTGAACTGAGACGCATAAAAACTCATTGGAGCCTATTTCAGGACAATGTCACTTGATCATTTATGCTTCCTATTTCACATTCGCATATCTTAATGCATTTTTCCTGTTCCATGTTAAAATATTTGACAGTGAAATACGTTAAGTTATTATTATACGTTGGCTAGCAGAACAAAACAATAATCTCAAAACCAAATTTGAGGACCTAAAGGAGAAGAACTTCATTATTCTCTTCTCACTGAGTAATTGCTGCCATTTTGATTCGCAGCTGCGGAATTGCTTCTTGAACTGTGCTCACAAATTTATGATTTTTTTTAACTCTTTGCAGAAGAGTTAAAAGTTTCTCAGCGAGTGACTTTGGTCGAGTTTAAGGTTTACAGGTTTGATGCAATCGAACCTAATCTGTTAACAGCACTTCCTCGTTGATCATTCTTCGTCAATCGTTCGGTCGGCATGATTGCACCCCAGTAAGCAATGGACGCTACTGCTTCATGACACGTCATGGTTTTCTTCAAGGTTTTTATATCTTCTCTCAATGACGAGACTTATTCTTGCATAGCCTATTGCCGGTTCTTCCCTTTGATTTTCCTTTCCACCTCAATTTGTTCTCTCATGATGCAAACTGCTTGTTCAAAAAGTCCTCCAATTCTGTTCACGCGCTTTCAATTGCGGGGCGATTGGACTGCGCCTGGAATTATTCTACTCTCATCAGATTTCGGTAGAAAAGTATGCAGTTTAGATTGGTTGCAGGATTGCATCACCTCACACATTTTCTCCATCATGCAATTGAACGTCCTGGGGTTGCCATCGATTGTAGCGACATCATCTGGTTCGCACACAGCCAGTATATCATTCGGATTTTTTTGCAGCTCATTTAACGTTGTTTTCAGATCATCCGCTTGCAGACGTAGATCAAGGGAATTTTGATTGTCCTTTCCGGTCATGTGTAACTAGTCTCGCAACGAACCACAGTATTGTGCTCGCCATCATATCAGCATTTATTATATCCCTGAGAGTGATCGGAGCAATTTCACTCGATAATCTTCCATTTTAATGATACAAACGGTGAGGACGCAGTAACACTTTTCAGATTTATACACACTAAAACAAGCCTCTATACTATTGAAGACAGCGCGTATTTGTGTCTGTCTGTTGTCTCTCGCCTTTCTGTTTGTCACGTTCACCACTTCTAGACAGCCAAATGTGAGTTGAGCCCCATCCAATACTTTTTGCTGTACCGCGAATGCAAAAACATTCTACAAATAATAGACGTATCACGCATAAGGAAAACTATCGCACTGGTTTGGCTATGAATTTATTTAATGGAACTCTGTTATTCAAACCTTTTTTGGACTCGGTTCTCACAAAGCTAATACCGCTTGCAGGCACCACCGAGGCTCAGTGACAGTTCTGTAGTCACCAGAGGATGGCGACCACATTTCAGTGGTGGATTGACAAAATGTTAAGCAGATTTGAGAGCGAATAATTTATGGATTTAATTATAATTCAGAGCAAACGTGGGAGTTGGCTCCGTTAGGGCTGAAGGAGCAGGGATTTATATTTGGTAAACTTCGGCGAGTTTTCTTCCAAGAAAACCTATATATGTTCAATAATAAGGAAAAAAATATATAGGGCATTGCTAGTTGGCTGTTTGTGTATAAAAGCTCTGTTATGGTTGGGCATCTTCGTGTGAGTGGATATAGTGAGAATGATGAATTTTTTAGCAATGCATGATGAAAATAGGGTTTATCGTGATTAGGTAGGAATGGATACGTGATGTGTAGATACGCAGGTTCAAGTGTGTTATTAATAGGGTTTATCGTGATTAGGTAGGAATGGATACGTGATGTGTAGATACGCAGGTTCAAGTGTGTTATTCACAAAATATAACGCATGTGTAATGCTTAGTGGGAGGATGATCGTAGATGATTAATTTGATACGTTGCAAGAAAGCTTCCCCACGTTTTTAGGGTTGTTGTGACACGAGCATGGTGCGGAGCTTCGTTGGTCTGCATTTCATGATGCCGAGTCAGGATGAATTGATGAAGTTGGGTGTTATTTTTCTGCCCTTAGGGCCTTTGCTTGCAGGACCGCAAGATGCCATCAATGACTTTCGAGCTGGTACTCTCTTTGTTGTCCTACGGCAAATAGGTGAATCTCAAATCTGTTGAACCATCGTTCGATTGACATATCCGATATACGACTATTTTTATTCATTTTGAAAACAGCAGTAATGAATACGCTATGACTATCAACAAGCCTGCTAGGGTCCGCGTAATTTGTGGTGTGATTTTTTTTTGGAGATTTACTAATAGTCGTGTTACGACTTTAACATTTGGAGATGTGAGGACCCGTATTAGTGTATCAGCGAGTACTAAGTCGTTGTCACCCTCAAGCTTGACATTAATTTATGAACTATTGCGTTCAGACATGCATAAGTTTTATAAACTTTCATGTCTAACCGCTCGAGCTCATACCGAAACCTCTGGCAGAAATGTGTGTGCGTAAGCTTCAAGAGGATGCGCGTATATACGGGCCTCTTGATATAGGCCAACCATATTGAGGGAGGATATGGTCTGAAAGTGAATATGTAATATTACTAGTGAAGATACTGAAGTCTTCATGAGTTTGGAACTTTTTTTCGATATCTTTGCTTTCTACAATGTACGTTTAATGTTATATGTATACACACATGAGTGTTCCCTACAGAAGTATAGCCATAAAAACTATATAAATAGATACCATCTCATTGAATTACAAACGTGAATAAACAATTTCAGGTGTTGATAGTACTATCGCCGACACAGAGTGTATTTTCGCGTTGCTATTTAGACGTCATCTTAGTGAGATCATTTGTATATATGTACTCATTTATGGTTGCATGTACGCTGTCATGCGTTTGGAGGAAACGTTAACATATTTCATAAAACTTACAATCTCGATGATGGGATGTCAAAATCATGTACGAAAATTCAGATAAAATCATGTATATGGACCCGATAGTGAATACCGCTTCCCTAAGTTTTCGGAAAATCTCCCACCCTAATAGATATATATCATTCATTCATCCTGTCTTCTGTTCTAGGTTCTTGTCGTCTCTCGTCTACATCTCGTATCTCCACTCAACGAAACTATCATCCTACAATGTAGGGAAATTTGTTTGCATGATATTTCTGAAATTGTCGGTAAGTCGCACAATTCTTCTCGGTTTCCGTAATCGTGGAACGCCGAGATTTGTCGTCAAGATATATTATTTTCAAAAAACTAAACATATCCTCTTACCTGTTGCTTCGTGTTCATGACAAAATGAATTAGATCGAATTAGTATCAACTACAAAATGGCAAATGACCACCGTGGTCCTTTGCTGATAAGGAAGATCACAGGTCTGTTCATATCAACTTGGTAGTGGATTTTTTCTCCAGTTTGTGGCAATAGAACTAACTTCACACGTAATTTCACACAATGGAACTAACTACATACGTAAAAGGGTCAAAAAACCGACCGCTTTACTGAGGTCTATGGCAGTTGCTTGGTTGCTTTCTCACTACCGAACCCATCATTATAATTTTCAGTTACTTCACATAATGCATATTTTGCGTTCTTGAAAGCCTGAAGCTTATATTGATTTTGTATGAACAGGTTGTTGGATTGAAAGTGTTTATAATCTAGCACAAAAACCTTTTCATAGCGTTGGTTTTGACTGGAAAAACTGCTATTTGACGATTCTCTCCTTTTCCGTGCTGCTCTTCTTTTTCAAAAAAGAATGACTTACTCTAGCAATCTTAAGTCCGTCAGGAAAACAAGTCCTGCTAAAGTGACTCATCGATATGCTGGGTCAAGAACTACAATAAATCCAGAGATTTCTTTAATGACATTGTTTGGTATGTTTTTTTCCAGAAAGTGCTGTAAATTTTTTTGCAGTTATTTATAATTCTTTTACTTCGTTCAGGTCAGCATGGTAAAATAATAGCAGGTCCAGGATTGCGTTATCGCAATAATGTTCAAATGGATGTTGTTGCTGATAACAGATTCACCTAGAGTACCGGCATACTATTGTTATAATCATTGAAGGCATTTGAAATAGTTTGTGGATCATTGATGGCCTCCTAAGCAGGAATATTTCATACGACTTTTCATATCTTTCCTTGGTTGATCTCCATCACCTTTTGAGTTTACTTTGCACGAGTAATTATAGATGTTAGTTTAGTGAATCCATCGTGACCCAGTTTTCGAGAGAATTCGCCTTCTGATGAACAATATGGTATTGTCGGAGACATCTAAAATGATCACAGCTGCTTTCGTCATACATCTTTTCTATAAATGAAACCCATTAAAAAAACTAGCTGCAGTAGTTGTACGCGTTGCTAAAGTATTCATGTAGAATACAATCCACACGAGAAAAAATTATTAAAATGTAATTCATGATATTGCAGCAGCTTTTCGTGGAAATCGCAGGAAAAACCACACTTTATTAGGAGCTACATCAGTGGAGCTGATAACTCTCTTAAACTCTTGACATTCTTTTTCGGTGTTCCATTGGTTGGGTTCATTGGAATGAATATCTAAAGAAATAGTTTCAATTCCCGGACTGATGAAAAAAAGTTCAGAATTAGGGACAAGAATTAGCGTTTTTTTATAAATAAACAAAAGAATCATTCTTTCTCCTGTTATTATATGTAAATCGATCGTAAACCGAAAAAATACATAGTTACCGTAGTTCATTTATCGAATCGGTTTCACAGAGCCCTAGAACAGCAAAGCCAAAATAGCGAGTAATATTGCAGTAGAGTCAAAAACTTTTCTCATTCAAACCTTCAATGTTTGATGCCATGGAGGCAAATGGTTTCGCAATGAAACAAAAAGGTGATGAAGCTCATCTTCAGGATTTATTTTGCTTTGCGGAATATTTATTGTCATGTGCAAAGGTGGATTACTACTTGGAAGATATTGTTGATGCTCTTTTCAGTGTCTTGCTAATCACGAACCAAAATGTCAATATCGTTAACTTGTTTTCCATTTAGAGGTCTGGGCTCTTGATATGGATATCCTGGAGGTTATTTGTTTGTTCGCCAATGGGTTTCATTTTTTAATGACACCTAAATGAGTACGTCGACACAAAAGGAAAATCATGGATGACGTTGGATTACAGTCCTATTCAAGCAGAATAAACATGAGAGATTATTTTTATCGTTTTATCTGACAACAGATTGGGTAAGGAACTCCCTACAAGGATTAGGTAGAAGTGAGGATATTCACGATCTAGATTTAAATTTGAATTAAGATGTCTCATAGCTTTCTTCGATGCTTAAAAAATGAACATTCTCAAGATTCAGATACACAATTCAATCGGATTCGCCAGCTGCGGACATGATTCTTCCTCCACTTACCGAAATATTATTGATGTGATTGAATGATGCCAGCAGTGTTGACAATATCTTAAATTTAAACCTTTAAATACTCATTGACCGACCAGCGGTGGTTTCGCTAAACAGTTTCCTCATGCCACAAGTTCTAACCCTGAATCGAGATAACTAAATCGTTTCTCTCAAAATCGAAGTCATATGAGATAATTCTGGAGGTAAAACAATAATTAAAATGATTTCATAAATGACCACATATTTCGAATGTATTCGGGGAACCAAAAAAGTCCATCTTTTGTTTTAGTTTTATTCTGCATTTTCGTCACCCTTTCTGCAATATATGAAAACAATAAAAGCTTAGAAACGATTTATTACCAAAACTTCCCCAGTGACGTCCTAAGGCGACCTAAACCCAACGAATAAACATTTGCATGCAGGTCGCCGCTCCATTGCTCCTGTGTGTCCTCCGTTTTATGACATACAAGAAGCCAATTGAGGCACCCGAGAGCGTTTGCATGCGGCCACGGTCGGTCGGTGATAGGATGTAGTTTCTCATTTCGCATTTCAAAAGGGGCGAGGATACAACGGTGCCCTCAGGTTACCTAGAGTGGGAAGAAAAAGTAGCTACAACCCTCAGCATACCTCGGACAGTTGGAGGATACGGTTTCAGTTCTCGGTATACTCCTACGCTGGTGAGAGGATGTAACAGTAGCCCGCAGCATACCTAGGCCTGTGGATAATGTAAGTGCCGCCCTCTGTATGACTTGAGCTTGGAGAGAATGTATCAGCTGCTCACAACATACCTCAGCAGGTGAGATAATGTTTCTGCCTCCCTTAGCGGTCCTCGAGCGGTGACATAATGTATCTGCTGCCCTCAGTATGTATCGAGCTGTAAGCTAATGTATCTGCTGCCCTCAGTATACATCGAGCTGTAAGCTAATGTATCTGCTGCCCTCAGTATACATCGAGCTGTAAGCTAATGTATCTGCTGCCCTCAGTATACATCGAGCTGTAAGCTAATGTATCTGC
>SDVV010015565.1:0-14492 GCA_016164225.1 Gammarus roeselii | reverse complement strand
CTGACACTTCAAGCAATTGATGGCATTTATCAGGTTACTTAATTCACAATTAATATCTCTTTTAACTTGAAAACTGTTTCCGTGGTTATCTTCAAAACAAATTAACTCAATGATGAAGGGACAAACATATTTTAGCGCAAATGACAGATTCCGGTTATGACAGTGAGCTGAAGTGCAGTGGGGCTGGCGCGCGTGTGCTGAAATATCTTAAGCGCGAAAGTTGGTCTCCCCATCCGTGTGATGATAATTTTTTTAATAAAAATATACAACGCGGATTATTCACATGTTTTATTAATAATTTTAGTACCGAAGGTTGGATCACAGAGCCAACTGATTTCGGTAACGCTGCGCAGGAGCTGACCTTGTCAGCCATGGTCGCTGAACACTACTCTATCGTCACATGAAAAAGTAAGCAGCAACAGCATTCCTTAAGACATAAGGCAGCGTTGTGTAATTGGATTGAATGTTTAGTTATAGGCACACGAAATAGGAGCGGAGGTGATGGTTTTCAGTGCAGAAATAGCCTCATCTGTCACCAAGTGGAGAAACAATGGGAAGTGCTGATTATGAAACACTTGAGGTGAGCCCTCATAACAGTTAAGTGATGCTATGAGCTGCCTCCCAGTATTCAGGAGATCGCTCATTATACACTACGTCGGAAGAAAGGCACGCATGAAAAAGCAGACAGTGGGATTTACAAAAGGTTATACATTTCCGCTATTCTGCCTGTAGTGATCTAAATCAGATTGATCAATACAGAACAGTCGTTCAATTACAATTTTTGAAGACTCCAGTACCGACCTATATAAGCGCGGAATGAATGCTATATTCATGGTTAGTGGATTTTATTGTGGCTTCGCCGCAGGTCCACCGGCGATAAAAGAGAAATGGCCAACGCATTCTTGATGCCAGTCTTGGCCCCGATATTAGGCTCACTCGAGATAAATGATGCTCTCTCGCCGGCACTCACGTAGATCAATCATCGACGGAATATCATGATTGGGTCTGCAGTGTGCGATGGCCTGGGGCGACTCCATGACGAGCTCGCCCGTATCATGCGCGCACCGGCACCACAGAACAGAATGGAAGAGGCGTAACCCAGTCTATGTTGGCGTAAGTTGTATATCAGTGTGATATCCGGACCACAATCATAACAGGTCAACTCTGTCACCACTGAGCAAACCCAACTCTCCCCTTCGTGGTTGACTATGTAGGACCATATCTACTTTGTCAGCCAGTGCAAGTGTTGTGAAGAGTGTGTGTATCGGTTTATGGGTGGATGTGTTGTCAGTTGGTTGGAGAATGGGGAAGATTACGGAGCTGAAGGCCGGTGTGCTCTGTGTACTTTGAGGAGGAAGGGGGGTTGACGATGGTTCAGTTGGTGGTATCAGGGAATACCCGAATACATAATCTTATTAAACAATGGCATCAATATCAAACTGATGTTTGTGAGCAAAGATCTTGGTTTCCTTATTCAAAAGTGGATTTGGTGATGTCGCTTTGCAGTCCGTTCCGATGCGTAAGACGGTGTTCTCCATTTTTTATAATGAGTTTATGTGTGTGAAAGCAAAATCATAAGAAATTATGTGTCAGATGAATGATCTTAGTTGTGCTGCTATTGATTCCTTGGAGCATCCTGCTAGCTGTGGCTATTGTAGGGTACATTCGGTATGATACTCCAAGGAGATGGTGATGGGACTATTTAGTAGGGTATTGAAGTGTTGTTGAGTGTAACATAAGTGTGGATGCAATGTTATGGGTGTAACTGTGGAAAGGTTGCACTAGCTCATCAGTAGTAGGTATACCACCAAGACGGCCCTGTGAAGGAATTAGATAGGGATAAAAGAGCTGGAGCAAGACGACCCTGTGAAGGAATTAGATAGGCGATAATTAGGGGTGCCAAGACGGCCCTGTGAAGGAATTAGATAGGCGATAATTAGGGGTGCCAAGACGGCCCTGTGAAGGAATTAGATAGGCGATAATTATGGACTCCATGTATGCTTTGTGAAGGAATTAAATAGGTGATAATTATGGACTCCATATATGCTTTGCGAAGGAATTAGATATAAGATGACTAGATCTTTGAACCTTTTATCGAATATGTTGGTTAGGATGTATGTTGTTTGTTAATGTGTCCGACTTAGTCGCTGTATATCTTGGACTTTGTAGTTTTATGTTAAGACAAATTGATCTCGTGGTCAAGTTAGTTACTGATGGTACATAAGATTCCATGAACGCAAGTTTTTTGTGAGTCGGCCTATGTATTTGTTAGGATGTATGTTATTTGTTAATGTGTCTGACAGAGTCGCTGTATATCTGGTCAAGTGAGTTACTTACGACACATAGAGTCTGCCCGTGACGGGTGGGGAAGAGGGGAGGGGTTGACCGGAGTCAGGCGGTGTCCAAACCGCAAATGGTAATTAGCTTGATGGTCTTTATATGTCAACTGTCACACAATGATCTTATCTCGAGATATATGCTCCTCTTGGATAATTGTTTTTCATACGATATCTTTCAGATTCCTTTCGGTATCTTATTGCATTTATTTACAATTGCTTACGTACGGATTATATAGATGTAGGTTATTAGGTCTTATCAACGATATATATCTGATTGTATTGAAATATTTCGCACGGTATGATATATATTACTTTGTTTGTTATTGAATGACTCATTTGAATATAAATTTTCAGTGCTCAATCCTGTTTTTAAGATATTCGATGTAGTTATGCAAGAAATATGGGTATATATTAGGAGAGTATAGCTAGTTGTGCTTCATTTGACTCATTTTCGGAGATTGTTTGGTGGAGTTTTTTAGCGGTGAGATGCTTGATGCCAGCTTGATGTTGAATATAGGCTATGAACATTTACAGGTTACAACATGTTCATGTTGACGTTCCTTCATACTTTTTCACGCAAAAGTGTACGCGTGTGGTAGTATTCCTGTGGATTATCGATACGATCGCAATCCTAATTATCTTAGTATTTGTTTTACGGTATTATTTCACATGAGTATTTTACTATTTTGCTACCCTTAGCTGCAGGTCTGAGGCCTCGGACATGCAAGCATCATACTGTATCACGTTGGTTGCAAGCAAATGATCTCACTCGGATATTCGTTGGTCGTTTCGCTTTTTCATTAGTCCCAGCAGTCATTTATTTGTTTCATCGTACAAATGATTTTTTGTTCGGCTTCTTGGAGAAGTCCATGTATTCAGACAGAGACGATTACCGCATTTTCCGTGTCAATATCGGGGTTATCCTTTTCAACTGGAGACTCATACCAGGCTCAATATTGGTTATATCCGGGATGTGACTTTGTTTGATGTTGTTCAGAGACGATGGGTGAATCAGAAGCAAGATATGTCTGCAGTATTATATGTGACTGGAATAGGTCTAGAAATTTGTTATAGATTTGAATGATATCGTAGTAAAAAATAGCGTTATTCTTATGATCTCAGAGTTGAATGGCAGATATTCTGGAGGAATGTATGTTTAAGAGGTGCAAGTCCATTATGCATCTTTATGAAATTTTCGTTATTGATCCCCTGCAAATGAATACTTTAACATTTAGAAGACGATTTACTGAATGGAGGGGTCCTAGACCATTTATGGTTTGGCTACCCTTCACCTAATGAGATGTATTTATCTACGATTGCTGAGGGAGCTGTATACAACTTCAATTAGCTTAATATCTGTCACATTTTCAACGTAAGGCAGGAGGCGTTTTAGTGCATTTCAATGCTAGTTCAATCGAGTTAAATTTAGGATGTTGCTAACAAAGATTTATTAGATATAGTATTTTTTCACACCAAAAATTCGATGTGAGCAACTTTGCGAAACAAAAATAATGACTTCGATCATCCTTCTCTTGTGTTTATCTGGATCCTTGGTGCCAGTGACAGTCTGTGGGTTCTTTATCAATGACGTAAATTTATTCCTCACCTGAAGCTGTCAACTCGTCATATCGGTGTAGGATTTATCATCTGGGTGTGATTTTTTCTCTGATCTAATGGTGTTCGAGACTAACGCCCTTAGTACACATTTTAGATAAACGAGGACCTTTGGGAGAAGTGTATGCAATACCTGTAATCCTAGCCTTGTATCCAAAACTTTGTTTATAGTCTTCAGCAAGCTATTCATGGACGCTAATTTTAATCACTATTAAATATTTGTGACATCAAATCGTTTCGGATTTCCCCTTGCTATTATCCACATTTCCATTCATTATATACCCAATTCTCCTAGCACTCAAACATTTGTGACAGGATTCTCTCTTCTCATGCTTCATTACCAACATATTTGAAACAAAATCAGATATACATTTTGATTTTATTACAAATATGATGGTCATGCTCCATTATCGAACATATTTGAAATAAAATCAGATATACATTTGATTTTATTATGCATTTTTTCACTTCTTATACTTGACACCCTTTCATTACCCCATTTGATAATTCGGTTTTCTTCAACTTTAGCCGTTTTTTTTTCCTTCAAACATTTCACTATCACTGTCAGTGATATCCATTCCACTGAAAGTACTCCACGTTTCCCCTTATTTTCAATTTCGGTTATGGTTTGAGTCTTTCTCCCACCACATCGATTTAGCCATTTTTCACCCAATCTTCATACATTCTTAGATTGAGTGTTAGTGGCACCATACTTTCTTTTACGCTCGCGCCATTTTTGAGAACTGTCTTTCTCATTATTTTTGATAGCCAAGTCCGGTTTATTATGTTCTATCAACGCGCCCATTGCATCCTTCGAGCTCATATTTCCTCGTTTATTTTTAAGATTATCATATTCAAGATAATGGTGTCTTATGAGATGACGCAAAAGCCCGAATGTGGAGCCTGATTTGCTTAATTTTATCTCCGCACGTCAAATAACACATACCCCCGTCTTTTCATTCCTGTTAAAATACTTCCACATCAAACTGGACCGCATCTTTCTTCCTCGGAAGCGGACCGCTATCTGAATGAGTACAGATATGAGTCCAATGTTATACATACAGGATCGTTAGCGTCATTGCGTTGGCTCATATATGCGGCAATTACACGCATTTTTTGCAAAAAGGCTACCATACACTGCCAGATACATCCTAACCTAACTCAACTTATCTCCACATTTCGATCAATCCTTTGCAGTTTGATACACACATCCAATTCTGATCTAGTGAAACATAAAAAATCTAACCTAACCTAACTTATATACGATTTTTATTATCCCCCGTTTCATACTTATGTTAGGTATTTTCTTCATTGATTCAACCTTCATCCTTATCAAATCTGTCCACTTGACCCTGTAGTTTTACCAATCTTTACCAGATTGTGTGTCTACATTTATATATATTTATTTTTTCACTTCGCTTGTTACAACTCCAGTAATATCGATCAGTCCCAAAAAATGTTAGGACATCGCTCGTTTGTTGACTTTCAAGTTCAAAACGTTTATGTATGCTTACTCCATACGTCAGTGAAGGTTACGAATGTTAAAGCGTTAGCAAGAATCATGTACGGTTTTACTGTTGGAATAGGATTTTTTGTAGTGTTGGACGTTATGCTCCTACCATTTCCGTCTATTATATCAAATATTGAATAAATTCACTCTAACATTTCTTCATACAGATCTGCATTGTAAGGCCCGCAATCCACAAGATCTTGGATATAAACCATGTCTAAGGTACATAATTAGCGAAATATATATCAATGTACGACAACATAGATCAATTATCGATGAATGCAAAAAGGGTTACCATACAATGACGAATACATTATTACCTAGGCAGCTTAACCTTTTCTATTCAATAGTTATGTATTTTTAATCAAGTTTGATGGTTATGTATGATATTGATATGTATGAATCGCTTCACTAGGGATGTATATTTATCATATCAAAAGCAGTTGAATACATTTTCTACAATTTAATCCAGCAAAAAACCTTCTGAAGATTTTTGGATTCCAGATTTTATCGATAGCTCTGTTACATGTTCGGATGAGACTCAGCAGGTTAGATCCAAGAGATCTAATGCACACCAATTTGTTACATTTTTAATGTGGGTCAGTTGTACGCGATGTTAGGTTCAAAGATCTAGTCATTCTAACCAACTTAACCAATAATTATACATTTTTAGGCAAGTTTGATGGATATGTATGCTATATAGTCATTATTTGTGCGATGTACATATCAAATCCCTCCCACACGGCTTTATTTTTCGTAGTTTTTCTTCTATTGTCACACACCAGGTACACACATTCACGCTTTGTACAGGGATAGTTACCGATACAATGTAGACACAAACACAAACACACACACACACACACACATTTTGATTGCATATACAGGATCGGTTAACATCTGAGGCACTTTTCCTCTGATAAATGTTTTTTCCATTTGAACAAAATTCCTTGTTATTGTTTCAAGATATTTATTGTGGACCACCTTCACGTCATGATAGGTAAGAAGAACTAAGCATCTCAACCTATCCTATCCTTTTATATCCAGGAATTATATAGTATCGATCGACTTTTCGTGCATAAATTTGTTTTTACTTCAATATCTCCGCTTAACTCTACAACCTTTGACAACTTGAATCTCCGAATGACTTTGAATTGGAAAAGATTCGAATAATTGAGTTCAAGAAGGAGAAGTAAATTGAGAAAAACGTGGTGTGAGACTATGTGTCCGTTTGTATGAAACTGAATACAAATTTGAAATACATGTAGCATTAAATCCATCCAAGTTTGAAAATTGGGGGATTCTCTGGTAACATATATGACTCGAGAGTGACAACGAAATAAATAACATGTATGATAAAGTATTATTTAGAGTCGTTTGAA
Source organism: Gammarus roeselii (assembly GCA_016164225.1). Lineage (NCBI taxonomy): Eukaryota > Metazoa > Arthropoda > Malacostraca > Amphipoda > Gammaridae > Gammarus > Gammarus roeselii. The sequence continues at coordinate 7,650 of SDVV010015565.1, read as the reverse complement.
GGGCTTCGTAGGTATATAGCAATGACTGAATATCGTACGTAAGGTCAGGCGAGGTTATGATGGGTGTGAATAATATGTTAATGTGACGTAGAATTGTGTCAAAATCAAAAATAACCTGAATTACCCGTAACATTCAAACCATCTAAGATTGAAAATGGGTCCTCTCTGCTAACTTATATGGGATGAGATAGCAATGACTGAACACCATACATAAAGGTAGGTTATGTTAGGTTTTGATATGTGTGAATAGGCTTGATCAAAATGTAGAGCTAAGTGGAGGGGATGAAAATGAATATATCATAAATCGATAGAAAAGAAACAAATTTATTCGCGAAAAGTCGATTGATACTATATAATTCCTGGATAGAAAAGGATAGGATAGGTTAAGATGCTTAGTTCGTTTACCTATCATGACGTGAAGGTGGTCCACAAAAAATATCTTGTAACAATAACAAGGGATTTTGTTCTAATGGAAAAAATATATATCAGAGGAAAAATGACTCAGATGATAACCAATCCTGTACATGCAATCAAAATGTGTGTGTTTATGTGTGTGTGTGTGTATGTGTGTGTGTGTGTGTGTATGTGTGTGTGTGTGTGTGTGTGTGTGTGTGTGTGTCTACATTGTATCGGTAACTATCCCTTTGCAAAGCGTGAATGTGTGTACCTGGTGTGTGACAAAAGAAGAAAAACTACGAAAAATAGAGCCGTGTGGGAGGGATTTGATATGTACATCGCACAAAATAATGGCTATATAGCATACATATCCATCAAACTTGAATGAAAATGTGTAATTATTGGTTAAGTTGGTTAGAATGACTAGATCTTTGAACCTAACATCGCGTACAACTGACCCACATTAAACATGTAACAAATTGGTGTGCATTAGGTCTCTTGGATCTAACCTGCTGAGTCTCATCCGAACATGTAACAGAGCTATCGATAAATTCTGGAATCCAAACATCTGCAGAAGGTTTTTTGCTGGATTAAATTGTAGAAAATGTATTCAACTGCTTTTGATATGATAAATATAAAGCCCTAGTGGAGAGATTCATACATATCAATATCATACATAACCATAAAACTTGATTAAAATTACATAACTTTTGGATAGAAAAGGTTAAGCTGCCTAGGTAATAATGTATTCGTCATTGTATGGTAACCCTTTTTGCATTCATAGATAATTGATCTATGTTATCGTACATTGATATATATTTCGCTAATTATGTACCTTAGACGTGGTTTACATCCTAGATCTTGTGCATTGCTGACCTTACAATGCAGATCTGTATGAAGAAATGTTAGAGTGAATTTATACAATATTTGATATACTAGACGGAAATGGTAGGAGCAAAACGTCCAACACTACAAAAAATCCTATTCCAACAGTAAAATCGTACATGATTCTTGCTAACGCTTTAACATTCGTAACACTCACTGACGTATGGAGTAAGCATACAAAAACGTTTTGAACTCGAAAGTACACAAACGAGCGATGTTCTAACATTATTCGGGACTGATCGATATTACTGGAGTTGTAACAAGCAAAGTGAAAAAATATATATATAAATGCAGACACACAATCTGGTAAAGATCGGTAAAACTACAGGGTCAAGTGGATAGATTTGATAAGGATAAAGGTTGAATCAATGAAGAAAATACCTAACATAAGTATGAAACGGGGGATAATAGAAATCGCATATGAGTTTGGTTAGGTTAGATTTTTTATGTTTTACTAGATCAGAATTGGATGTGTGTATCAAACTGCAAAGGATTGATCAAAATGGGGAGATAAGTGGAGTTAGGTTAGGATGCGGGGGGTATTAATGTATCTGGCAGTGCATGGTAGCCCTTTTGCAAAAATGTGTGTAAATGCCGCATCATGAGCCAACGCAGTGACGCTAACGATCCTGTATGTATAAAATTGGACTCATATCTGTACTCATTCAGATAGCGGTCCGCTTTCGAGGAAGAAAGATGCGGTCCAGTTTGATTTGGAAGTATTTTAACAGGAATGAAAAGACGGGGGTATGTGTTATTTGCAGTGCGGAGATAAAATTAAGCAAATCAGGCTCCACATTCGGGCTTTGGCGTCATCTCATAGGACACCATTATCTTGAATATGATAATCTTAAAAATGAACGAGGAAATATGAGCTCGAAGGATGCAATGGGCGCGTTGATAGAACATAATAAACCGGACTTGGTTATCAAAATATAATGAGAAAGACAGTTCTCAAAAATGGCGCGAGCGTGAAAGAAAGTATGGTGCCACTAACACTCAATCTAAGAATGTATGAAGATTGGGTGAAAAAAGGCTAAATTGATGTGGTGGGAGAAAGACTCAAACCATAACCGAAATTGAAAATAAGGGGAAACGTGGGGTACTCTCAGTGAAATGGATATCACCGACAGTGATATTGAAATGTGTGAAGGAAAAAAACTGCTAAAATTGAAGGAACCGAATTATCAAATGGAGTAATGGAAGGGTGTCAAGTGTAAGAAGTGAAAATTTGCATAATAAAATCAAATGTATATCTGATTTTATTTCAGATATGTTGGTAATGAAGTATGACCATCATATTTGTAATAAAATCAAAATGTATATCTGATTTTGTTTCATATATGTCGGTAATGAAGCATGAGAAGAGAGAATCCCGTCACAAATGTTTGAGTGCTAGGAGAATTGGGTATATAATGAATGGAAATGTGGATAATAGCAGGGAGGAAATCTGAAACGATTTGATGTCACAAACATGTAAAATGATTAAAATTAGCGTCCATGAAAAGCTCGCTGAAGACTATAAACTAAGTTTTGGATACAAGGCTAGGATTACAAGTAATGCATACACTTCTCCCAAAGGTCCTCGTTTATCTAAAATGTGTATTAAGGGCGTTAGTCTCGAACACCATTAGATCAGAGAAAAAATCACACCCAGATGATAAATCCTACACCGATATGACGAGTTGACAGTTTCAGGTGAGGAATACATATACGTCATTGATACAGAACCCACAGACTGTAACTGGGACCAAGGATCCAGATAAACACACTAGAAGGATGATCGTAGTCATTATTTTTGTTCCGCAAAGATGCTCACATCGAATTTTTGGTGTGAAAAAGTTATGTTTTTCCTAAAATTATATCCCATGTATATATATGTATATATAATTATGTCAAAATCTATTACCAATAAAAATAATATAACTAATAAATCTTTGTTTGCAATATTCTACATTTAACTCGATTGAACTAGCATTGAAATGCACTAAAACGTCTCTTGCCTTACGTTGAAAATGTGATAGATATTAAGCTAATTGAAGTTGTATACAGCTCCCTCAGCAATCGTAGATGAATATATCTCATTAGGTGAAGGGGTTGCCAAACCATAAATGGTCTGAGACCCCTCCATTCAGTAAATCGTCTTCTAAATGTTAAAGTATACATTTGATGGGGATCAATAACGAAAATTCAATAGATACGCATAATGGACTTGCACCTCTTAAACATACATTTTTCCAAAATATCTGACATTTAACTCTGAGATCATGAGAATAACGCTATTTTTTACTACGATACCATTCAAATCTATAACGAATTTCTAGACCTATTCTAGTCACGTATAATACTTCAGACATATCTTGCATCTGATTCACCCATCGTCTCTGAACAACATCAAGCAAAGTCACATCCTGGATATAACCAATAATGAGCCTGGTATGAGTCTCTAGTTTAAAGGTTAACCCCGATATCGACACGGAAAATGCGGTAATCGTCTCTGTCTGAAAACATGGACTTCTCCAAAAAGCCGAACAAACAATCATTTGTACGATGAAACAAATAAATGACTGCTGGGACTGATGAAAAAGCGAAACGACCAACGAATATCCGAGTGAGATCATTTGCTTGCAACCAATGTGATACAGTATGATGCTTGCATGTCCGAGGCCTCAGACCTGCAGCTAAGGGTAGCAAAATAGTAAAATACTCCTGTGAAATAGTACCGTAAAACAAAAAATAAGATTATTAAGATTGCGGTCGTATCGATAATCCACAGAAATACTACCACCCGAGAACACTTTTGCGTGAAAAAATAAGAAAGCACGTCAACATGAACATGTTGTAACCTGTAAATGTTCATAGCCTATATTCAACATCAAGCTGGCATCAAGCATCTCACCGCTAAAAAACTCCACCAAACAATCTCAGAAAATGAGTCAAATGAAGCACAACTAGCTATTCTCTCCTTATATATATATATATATATATATATATATATACCTATATTTATTGCATAACTACATCAAATATCCTTAAAACAGGATTGAGCAGTAAATTTTTTTAATCAAATGAGTCATTCAATAACAAACAAAGTAATATATATCATACCTTGCGAAATATTTCAATACAATCATATGTATATCGTTGATAAGACCTAATAACCTACATCTATATAATCCGTACGTTAGCAATTGTAAATAAACGCAATAAGATACCGAAAGGAATCTGAAAGATATCGTAAGAAAAACAATTCTCCAAGAGGACCATATACCTCGAGATAAGATCATTGTATGACAGTTGACATATAAAGACCATCAAGCTAATTACCATTTGCGGTTTGGACACCGCCTGACTCGGGTTGACCCCTCCCCTCTTCCCCACCCGTCACGGGCAGACTCTATGTACCGTAAGTAACTCACTTGACCAGAATAGAAGAAAATAAACATATAAATACATTGTCCGAGATATACAGCGACTAAGTCAGACACAATAACAAATAACATACATCCTAACAAATACATCGGCCGACTCACAAAAAACCTGCGTTCATGGAATCTCTATGTACCATCAGTAACTGACTTGACCACAAAATCAATTTGTCTTAACATAAAACTACAATGTCCGAGATATACAGCGATTAAGTCAGACACACTAACAAATAATATGCATCCTAACGAATACCACGGCCGACTCATAAAAAACTTGCGTTCCTGATATCTCTATGTGTCATCAGTAACTAACTTGACCACAAGATCAATTTGTCTTAACATAGAACTACAATGTCCGAGATATACAGCGACTAAGTCGGACACATTAACAAATAACTAACATCCTAACCAATATATTCGATAAAAGGTTCAAAGATCTAGTTATCCTATATCTAATTCCTCCACAAAGCATATTTGGAGTCCCTAATAATCGCCTATCTAATTCCTTCACAGAGCATATATGGAGTCCCTAATTATCGCCTATCTAATTCCTCCACAGGGCCGTCTTGGCACCCCTAATTATCGCCTATCTAATTCCTTAACAGGGCCGTCTTGTCACCCCTAATTATCGCCTATCTAATTCTTTCGCAGGGCCGCCTTGGCACCCTTAATTATCGCATTTCTAATTCCTTCACAAAAGCATATATAGAGTCACTAATTATCGCGAATCTAATTCTTTCACAAATCCTATCTGGAGTCACTAATTATCGCCTATCTAATTCCTTCACAAAGCATATATGGAGAGACTAATTAAGACCCATCTAATTCCTTCACAAAGCATACATGGAGTCACTAATTATCGCCTATCTAATTCCTTCACAGGGCCGTCTTGGCACCCCTAATTATCGCCTATCTAATTCCTTCACAGGGCCGTCTTGCTTCGGCTCTTTTATCCCTATCTAATTCCTTCACAGGGCCGTCTTGGTGGTATACCTACTACTCTCATCGCCTCTTATAAGTTGATTGCTTCTGGGAATTTTCATAAAAATTTCACATAGATCACTAGAGCTTCAGTGGATATTTTGGAAATTATCACGGTGATCACAAGCGCTTTTTACACGATACTTTAATGGGGCATGTGAGCGGCAAAAACCTGTAATGATACTAGTTATTACGTCCGACATTCATAAAGTGGTTGCCAGGAAAAAAATATAATATAATAACTGAACGATGCAGTTCTTGTTGCAAAGTCACAGGTCATGCGCGACATACTAATTTAAATATACATGATATACGAACTTGTAAATTCTCTATAATATCTAACTTGCCTAGCGCGTCGGTAACAATCTCAGCGGCAAGTTAAAACAGTTATTTTTATCGGGTATTCATAATGATTTGTGATCAATTACACACAGCATATATCATGTTCGATTACAATATCAATATGATATCGTGAACGTTTACAATGTCAATATTGATTTCATACCTCAGCGATTATGTTTTATAAATGAACAACTATTTTCAAAACATTTGTTTGAAGAAATTATTTTCCCTCATTGGTTATTATTAACTGCAAATTGATAATTTTATAATTATTACATTTTATGGTTGACATATCAGGATACAACGGTGTGCAACACTCACATTCTCATTTGTTATTTAACACCTTGGTATGTTATGTTAACTGACGAGAAGAAAATTATATATGCAGGATTCGCTAATATCAGGGATTCAAACAGGAAAGATCGGAAATTTATATTGTTATGATGGATAAATTTCACTGTAAACGGGAACAATAGCGAATATGACCCCACTATAATGCCATCTCCGGTTAATTAGACATTTGATTAGGACTATTGCAGAACAGCTTTGATCGATGATGACTGAGCAGAAGCAAGCTCACTTCACGTAAGAGGAACGCAGTGGTGAGCTCTAACGAGAGCTGCACTACAAAGCTCGTGCTTCCCCAGAGACAAATGATCGCAGACGTCATTTATTACGCAGTATTAGAGACCACTGCAGTTCAGTGAGAAGAAGGCAATCTTTTCAGTATTCCAATGGAGATCATTGCCAATGATTGATGGCATCACTGATGAGAAGTTACGATCTTTAATACATGTTCACCAAGCGATCTTTAGCAATGGTTTATACAATAATCGGTTAATTATTGTTGTCTGATTCTTCATTGAACATCAATTAAACATCGTTAACTAATGCCAACACCAACATCATACCTGGGCGTTGGCCGATTATTGCACAGAATGACCGCCGTCTGCAGATGTTAGCGGTGAGCGATTGAGACTTTTCTTCATTGGAAATAAATTACTTTACTGTTGCAATATTTTGTATGTGCTTTGATGTCATCAGTCAATGAGGATAATATCAATCGATAAATAATGACGAGATAACGTCAAGAAGATATTTGATAGTATCCATGTGCATTTTACAGTAACTTCATATTTATTCTATCACGCCAATTATGGACATCACGGAGTGCAAACATTGATGACCAGATAGAGACTCATTAAAGATACACTCAACACTATTGGACACTCTTAATAACCTACTACCAGTTATTGCATGCAATTGATCGCTCATCGTGTTGAGCTAGAAATGGTCGACTTCTATTGGACCCTCATTATAACCTACTGCCAGTTATTACATGCAATTGATCGCTCATCGTGTTGAGCTAGAAATGGTCGACTACTATTGGAACCTCATTATAACCTACTGCCAGTTATTTCATGCAATTGATCGTTCATCGTGTCGAGCTAGAAATGGTCGACTACTATCGGACACTCATTATTACCTACTACCAGTTATTGCATGCAATTGATCGCTCACCGTGTTGAGCTAGAATTAGTCAACTGCTATTGGACACTCATTATAACCTACTACCAGTTATTGCATGCAATTGATCGCTCATCGTGTTGAGCTAGAA
>SDVV010015564.1:0-14492 GCA_016164225.1 Gammarus roeselii | reverse complement strand
TTCTCAATATGTTTGTTTGCAGAAAAAACTGACTTTCATTACATTTTTATGTGGCATCACTACACAATACTGATCATTTGAAGTGACCTTAACTTAATATGCTTTAAAAAACCTAGCAATTCGAGGGTTTCCGTAACAATTTCCAACTAAATTAATTCAAAATAATCCATATCGGTACTCACCTTTCCAGTTTGGGGGGGTTGAAGCACCGCGTCATTCCGGAGAGCCGATCCCTCTGGGGAGGCGGGGCCTTAGTCGACACCGTGGGAGCCATCCCAAAGGACTGGGAAGCCAAGCCCCCTTTGGGATCTTGGAATCCGACCTGGGTATCCCCGGATCCATCCCTAGATCCTGCCACATTCCTAGCAGGGGAACCATGGAGGCTCCCACCTGATGAAGGAGGTGCTACCAGAGGGGCACTCGAGAAGCCTGGGAAAATGGCAGTCGCAGATTTAGATGGGGTGACAGTAGGAGCGGCTTTGGATGCGTCCACTGCTAGGGTGGAGAGATGAGACTGTGTTGTGGTGGTAGAAGAGGTATGGTCAACAGAGGGTGCAGTGGAGCTGTGACAAGCGGTGACAATCAAATCCGCCGGCGCGTCACTCATGTTTTGGACTTGGAACAAAGGAGTGAAAATTCCCGAAATTTTACGGGGCAAATCTATTCAATCATTATCAAATAATTTAGGCTGTCAGAAATTAGCTAATGTGGTAGCAATCGTCCCTAGTTTGAAAGATCAAACCAAACCAGGACGGACAAGGTTTAGTTTGATTTTTTGAGGGGGCGGCTAAATGGCTTTGAATTCAAAAAAAATCCATGACCATTTCACTTAACGCAAATTATCCAATTATTATATATTGAGTTCAAATATCATCCTTCACTTTATGAATTGACCAATTATTTTATTTTCACACTTTCACTATCAAACAAATTCATCGCTTCACATTTATTCATTTTGAAATGTGTGGATACAATAATAACCTGGAAGCAAAAATAATGGAATTAAACACTATTTTTCATAGGAGTGGCGGGAAACATTGTTTTTTATGAACGAAACCAGTCACTCGTTGGACAACGCAACGAATGAGATCACAACAGTATTCTCGGTCAAATAAGATATAATTTCATTGGAAAAAACTCTTCATGCTGATGGTCAGATCGTTACCGCCTCCAATACGCATATGTGTGTACATGTACACATGCACAGGTGTAAAGTATATACTAACACACATAGAGAAGCAGCTCTGAATTAAAAATATTTTTCTTGCCTTCAAAACACTATCATACACTTAAATGCAACCTATGCAAATGATCGGATTCTCATCTGGCTAAAATGGATGCCTGACTATAACAAGCCTTTGATATTAGGTTCGTAGACATATCGCAGAAAATCCGTTATTTGTAGATATTATATAATATTGGAAATCCATATGCTCGGTAAATATCGCATAATACGACGATGTACTCTGCATTGTTTATCTCCATTTATTGGGAGAGTTATTATTAATATTAACTTAAGGTTTTACACTTTCATGTGGGGAAGAGACCTTTGAACATCTTTATATCAAGGGAATAAAAAGTGTCACCAACATAAATTAGCACAATGTCATCCCTCATCAAAATTAAATAATAAATTATATAATATTTCATGAATGCAAAATTATTATATAAATATTTCAACGTAAATAGATTCATTATTTGTTAATATTGTTTCCTTTTGCAAACAATACCTCAATACAGAAAATTATCACCTGCTTTTCTTCAAAATACACTACATCGCCCCTATGCCCTAAACATGTTCATCTCATAACACCTTTCCCTTTTCCGTAACGCTCTCAGAACCACCACACTCCAACAATTCTCAGTAACTTGATGCATCTCCAAATACCACAACAGTTTTGAACCACGATACCTCAATAACTTTTCACTGAGTTCACACCTTGCCCAATACCACAGCACTCATAGTCCCACCATATCTCAACACCTTTTCACTATCTAATACCTCTCCCAATACCACAGCACTCATAGTCCCACCATATCTCAACACCTTTTCACTATCTAATACCTCTCCCAATACCACAGCACTCATAGTCCCACCATATCTCAACACCTTTTCACTATCTAATACCTCTCCCATTACCACAACACTCACAGTCCCACCATATCTCAATACCTTTTCACTATCTAACACCTCTCCCAATACCACAACGCTCATAGTCCCACCATATCTCAATACCTTTTCACTATCATAACACCTCTCCCATTACCACAACACTCATAGTCCCACCAAATCTCAATACCTTTTCACCATCTAACACCTCTCCCATTACCACAACACTCATAGTCCCACCATATCTCAATACCTTTTCACTATCTAAAACCTCTCCCAATACCACAACGCTCATAGTCCCACCATATCTCAATACCTTTTCACTATCTAACACCTCTACCATTACCACAACACTTATAGTCCCACCATATCTCAATACTTTTTCACTATCTAACACCTCTCCCAATACCACAACGCTCATAGTCCCACCATATCTCAATACCTTTTCACTATCATAACACCTCTCCCATTACCACAACACTCTTAAATCGATTTAAATCAGCACTCAGTACCACTATCTTAGCATCCCTTCTAATACCATCACACTCTTTGTATTTTTGCCTAATCCCCTTTTCTCTGCCTATCTGAACACTTTTTACATTCATGCGACACTCTAAGTACTAATACCTCACCACCTTTTCACTATCTTAACACCTCTCCTAAAACCACTACACACACATGACCACTATCTCACCAGGTTTCACTATCTTGAAACCTCTCACATTACCAAAACACTGTCAGTACCTCTATCACACCACTTTATAACTTTCTCCAGCACGTTTCACGTCACCGTACTACTGGTAGTGCCATTAAATCAGTATTATTTTGGTTTTTGAGTCGTTTTCTTCCATCGTCCAATAAAGGGGTTTCAATTCATAAATATAACACATGAACTTCATTATCAAGTACACAATTTGAAATACAGAGTCAGAAGTTCAAATAGAATTTGTCATAGCTCATTATTTTCTAGTGGACCGCCGTTCCAAAACCTCAAGGAGCAAATATAATTTACAATATTATCAATGATATTACAGACAAAGTGACTTTTGAGGTACGAATCACAAAAAAACATGGGGTTCAAAAATCCCGAGAGGATGCATGGGGTTGGGAAATCCCGAGAAAATGCATGGGGCTGGAAATCACTTATACATAGGGCATACATGGGGTTGGGAAATTACAAATACATGGGGTTGGGAAATCACAAATACATGGGATGAACTTGATAAGGCGTTATAGCTAAAGTTAGACGAAACACTTCAGGAAAGCCGCCGACGTCCTACCAATCTTAAATAACAGCTCAATTATCAGAAGCACTATTTGAATTCGCAAAAAAAAATCAAACTGAATAGCTTACAGACGGTTTCTACTAGTCGGCAGGTTCATTCTTCACGGTAAAAAATATAATTCATAAAAGATGTGGCGGAAACTCCTATGAGCTGAGCCTTATATGTAAGAAACACATGGACATGGGGTTGGTAAATGAGGATGCTCTACCATCTTGTGGAGTTACTATTTGACAAGATGAAAGGTATTGGAAGTATGATGAGGCATGCACATCATCGGATTATCATTAGGATAAATGGATGCCAGACTATGACAAGCACATTGTTATTAGGTTCGAAGAAGTATCGCAGAAAATTCGTTACTCGTGGATCTTTTATAATATTGGAAACCCATATGCTCGGTAGGTATCTCATAATAGGATGATGTGCTCGGCATTGAGTATCTCCTTATATTGAGATGGTTGTCATGGATATTAATTTAGCTTATAACTATTTGAACATCTTTACTTCCACAGAATGGAAAATTACCACCAAAATGAAATGATTAATTATATCATATTCGATGAACGGAAAAAAATTGATACTCGAAGAAAAAAACTCTAACAATATGCCTAACCAATAAACTCAAATTTTATCTGTAGGTTCACACTGTGAACCTACCCTCGTACATGTATGCGTAGGTTTTCTATGCATACATGTACGAGGGGTCCAACATGAAAAACGAATAACAGAATTATTTGTAAGAGACTCGATCAGGGATTAAAAAAAAAACATGCTCATATCACGTGTGAATCGAATAATTTCATGGTGATTTGTACGAATAGCATTTAGTTTAATTGTAGTTTAACCGTGGATTTAGTTGTAATAACAATAAAAGGACCGCAAACAAATTTCGCCTGATCAATGAAATAACATTACTCCATTTTACTTGATATCTGAGTAGACAATTTGGGTGTATAGATACACACACATGTATAGTATTAGGGATATATATATATATATATATATATATATATATATATATCAGGCAGCAGTTTTGGGGTATTATTCTGTGTGTTTAACGATATAACTTCACACAGAAAATCTTTCAGTGAATAATTAATATCATAGCTGATAGGTGTTCCTTCTGCAGAACTTTCTTTCTTTTTGTTTTCTGAGCGCTTTTGTCCAAATGCATGTGACGGCCACAGTGTAAATAGCGTCGGTCAGTCTGTATCCCTGCAACTGCATGTGACGGGTACAGTGTAAATAGCGTCGGTCAGTCTGTATCCCTGCAACTGCATGTGACGGGCACAGTGTAAATAGCGTCGGTCAGTCTGTATCCCTGCAAGTGCATGTGACGGGCATAGTGTAAATAGCGTCGGTCAGTCTGTATCCCTGCAACTGCATGTGACGGGCATAGTGTAAATAGCGTCGGTCAGTCTGTATCCCTGCAACTGCATGTGACGGGTACAGTGTAAATAGCGTTGGTCAGTCTGTATCCCTGCAACTACACGTGACGGGCATAGTGTAAATAGCGTCGGTCAGTCTGTATCCCTGCAACTGCATGTGACGGGCACAGTGTAAATAGCGTCGGTCAGTCTGTATTCCTGCAAGTGCATGTGACGGGCATAGTGTAAATAGCGTCGGTCAGTCTGTATCCCTGCAACTGCACGTGACGGGCATAGTGTAAATAGCGTCGGTCAGTCCGTATCCCTGCAACTGCACGTGACGGGCACAGTGTTAATAGCGTTGGTCAGTCTGTATCCCTGCAACTGCATGTGACGGGCACAGTGTAAATAGCGTCGGTCAGTCTGTATCCTTGCAACTGCATGTGACGGGCACAGTGTAAATAGCGTTGGTCAGTCTGTATCCCTGCAACTGCATGTGACGGGCACAGTGTAAATAGCGTCGGTCAGTCGGTCAGTCTGTATCCCTGCAACTGCACGTGACGGGCATAGTGTAAATAGCGTCGGTCAGTCCGTATCCCTGCAACTGCACGTGACGGGCACTGTGTAAATAGCGTTGGTCAGTCTGTATCCCTGCAACTGCATGTGACGGGCACAGTGTAAATAGCGTCGGTCAGTCTGTATCCCTGCAACTGCATGTGACGGGCACAGTGTAAATAGCGTCGGTCAGTCTGTGTCCCTGCAAGGCGACACCAGCGGGCGTCAAGATAGTCTATCATTTTGGCCGCCACATCTCTGATTGTGAGCAGATTCCAACAGTTATCCTCCACCATTGCCGCAGACAACGTAACTCGGCAAGCAATTAAAGAGAACCATACTGCAATAACAATTTATCGATGTAACGATAATTACCAATATAAGAATATTAACATGACTTTATGGCGCTTTTTCTTGTGCATATCGCCGCCGGAAGCAAGAAAATAAAAACATGGCAATTATACCATCACATTCATCGCATTTTTTTGTCGTGAATTACCGCCCTTCTCTGGTATAATATAGAAACTACATGACCGTTCTGGCAAATTTATTAGGCATCGATTCGCTGCATGCATAAATAAAATTGAGCCATATTAAATACCACTGTCCAGGATATCGTTTTGTTGATATCATTTCGTCGCCTCCTGGGATACAAATATGTGATTTTTTTTAGGTATATTTGATATAGGAACGTATTCCAGTTCCTGCAATGTTCAATGCGAATAAAAAATCTCATCTTACAATTTGTTCTTTGTGATAAATAATTGTCACAATTACGATTGTTATAATACAGTATCGTTTATATGGAGGAGTATATATAGCGGCGCCGCTAAGTATATATAAATACCAAATTGAACTTTCAATGATTCTGTTTAAATCGTGCGCAATGAGTTGGATGAATGTGCATGTATTGGCCACTATGGGATTACGGGCAGCTTTACACAGTTATCCTCTACGGTCACCTCATTGAGGTATTGCCGCTATTTGGATTAACATTATAGAAATCATTCTCATGATGAAACATCGTATCTTATCTAGCTGAAAACTTTTCACCAAAGAAAGGTGCTTTTTTAGTCGGGGCACTCCTATTAAAAGAGGGGGCACCGGCAAAAAATGTGACCTCCCTCGCCCCCTCCCTATCCTCCCTCAGTTCAATAAATACTGATAGAGGGTGTTTCTCAAATAAACCTAAAATATTGTTCCAGATTACATTTTGATAAAATAATAAAATTCAAGTGTCGGACACATTGACCAGTTCGGTTAGGCATTATATGGAAAATTTTCTGCAGATCCACGCGCACGAATTTTTCATCATTTAAACGTTAAAACTTAGTATACTCCAACTCATTTCCATCTGATTCTCTACTCAACCATTGCTAGACAGGCGCGATTACCAGCTAGAATTCACCGCTAAGCGCCGAAATTATTCTGCCGTGGTCGGCGATGTATCTTCAGCGAAAACGGAAATTCGAGCCGTTAATAACGGATGTGATTTTGTTAAACAAATTATTTCAAACTTCCAACATGATCGCGTTATTACCAGGATCAATAAACGCTCTCCGTAGATTAGTTTTATTTTCTTTATTATTCTCTGTTTGACTGCGATATTTTGCCGCTAAAAGCGAACATACTTTGACAACGGCGACGATAATGCGCGTGTTTGCCATTTGTTCGGTTGGGTGTTAATCGCATGATCTATTTAATGATATTTCAACTAAAACAGTCGTGTTGTTAACAGCTAATTCTTGTGATAAATAAGCGACCACAAATGCCGAGGGAGGACAAATTTATTTGCCCGCTTTTTTTTCCCAATTTTCCGCTTACCAATTATTATCGGTTACAAAGATAGAGACTTTATTTTTAATTTTGCGTGCTATTTGAAGTTCAGTCAAATCAAATTGTATGTAGTTAGGCTTCTTTTATGGTTTTATGTTAACAACTAAACATCCGGAGGAAATGCAAATGTGTAAATCCATACTACAAAACATACGATCTAGGTGCAGGAATGTCGTAAACAAAACGTGAAATTAAAATTATGTCACTATCTTTGTAACCGATAGTACGTCACAAGGCAACGGGTAGGCGGCACCGTGATTCGAACCCAAGTCCCTGTGAATGGAATCACTGGATCAACATGAGGACAAAAATAAGATGTTGTCTGCAATAGACTCGCTTGCAATAAGTTTAGGTTCCTCATTAACAAGGACGTTGAACGAGAGCTTACTTCTGAAAAGAAGACTCGTAATTTGTACGATGCGAGTAACTTATTCAATTCCTAATATGGGTGACGAACAGAGTCTGTTCTGTTATAATATGATCGTCTGTTGTCCCACTGATGTTACTTTTCTCTTCGCAACTAAAAGATTTGATACATCGAATGATGATTTGCCTTGCCACACAGTCGGTCAAACATTTATTTGCAAATTTTAGATGCCGTCTAATAACAGTTCACTAGCCATGTAGAGTCGCTCATCCATGCACTTTCCGTGCGGCACAATTTGTCAACCATTTCTTCGCAAAATAGTTATGCGATCAATTCACAACCATTGCAGTCACCCAACCGTTCCATTACTGGGTTGCTCTATCTGCCAACAATCAATTTGAACGTAAAATTTAGCAACAGCTCTAACCTCAGCAGAGTCAAAATGTCACCATTTTATTGCAATTAAATAATAATATCAGGTCACCACCTTTGCAGTGTCGTCTGAACGTTCCCTTGTCTTTCCGCTCAATCTGTCAATCATTTCATAGCAAAAAAATACTAACAACAATTCACCACCCTTACAGACTCATCCAACTATGACTTTGCCCGGCCGCATATTCTGTCAAGCATTTACTTGCAAACGAAGTCTAACAATAGTTCACTATCTCCACAGAGTCACTCATCCGTTTCCTTGAAATCTATCACCAGTTCAACATCCATGTCAGACCACCCAACCGCGCATTTGCGCTGCCGCACAATCTGTCAACCATTCCTTTGCAAATTAGGTCTAACAGCAGTTCACTACCCCTGCCGCGACATCCAACCGTTACCATGACCCTCTGAGTCCATCCCCTTGTTCTGCAAAGTCACCCAGCACTTCCTTGACATTCATATACTCCAATCCGATCCTTTTCCTGCAGTGTCATCCAACCTTCACTCGCCTTGATAAGTCCACAGTAATTGTACTCATGTCCTGAAGAGCTAGTCACCCAACTCTTGATTTCCAGAAAGCTTTCGATTAGGTCTCTGACAGACGCTTAGTTAGTAAATTGCACAGCATCGGTATCCGAGGCGAGCTAAATAAGTGGATAAATGCTGGCGCTCGGATAGACGACAGCGGGTAGTAATTAACGGAGGCTCCTGCCCTTGGGGTATCCTAACAAGCGGTGTGCCTCGAGGTAACGAACAATTAAAAAACAGTGTAACGATACTACCAAACAAGTAGTAATTGAATAGCTAGGTAGGATATCCCGTACTAACTCGTACAAAACCAGATACAGTATTCCCACTGGGTGGCATGTTTACTAGGGAAACGTTCAATCTCGAAAAGGCTTAGGTTAAGAAGTTTTCAACGGAATGTATCCAGGCTGTAAAACTGTTACCACCGAATGTTTTACCCTGAAAAAATATAGGTTGGACGATGATTCGCGGGATATGATCGAATTCTCATACACTGCAACGGATGGTCCAATAGTTTGTATTGACCTAAAAGTGCTTAGCACGGATTTTTTTTGGAGAGAAAGTGTTTCCGATGGAATTTGTTTCTCTCGAAAACTATTAGACGGAAAGAATCTTAGCTCGGAATTATTCCCAAGACATGTGTAGTACTGAATATTTTTGCCCCAAAATGGTTTTGAACGGAAAGTGTTCAGAACTGAGAGATTCAGACTGGATTTTTTTTCCCCTTTGACGTCCGTTTTGCGAACACCGCTGGTCCCTTCTGGACCGGCGGCTTTATGTAGAGTTCCCTGAGAGGGGGGGGGGAAGTTCTCTGACGAAAAATTAGTTTGCTGTGACTTTGCTTTTAACATGGATAACAATTCTCGCCCATGACGTTACCGCCGCAAACACTTTCGGTGTAAAATAAGTTCGGTCAGAAATAGATTCTAACTCCCCAAAAACGCATTCCATATTATAGACGATTCGAACGTAAGCACGTCATCTAAAGAAATCCTTTGTAAAAATTCTATGCCCTGAATAATTTTACGCCATCACTTTAGATGCTTCACACTTTCTCGACAATTAGCTTTGTAAGGAAAATCGTTTCCTGCCAATGAATAACGGGTTCAATTGTCTTTCCAAGCAACACATTCTTGATTGAAAATCTTACCTTTGTAAATAGTTTCTTGGGAATACCGTATCCTACGAAAATGAATTCGTGATTTTTTTTCCGCCGTACGCACATTCTGGGCAAAATAATTTCGGCGTAAATACTCCGTCCACTGATTTGAGCTGTTTTTATTATCATCGGATAATGGTAATCCCTACTGCTTCCTTTCCGGTTCTTGATAAGACGCTGCACAGATGCACGATGCTCTCTGTGATGTTCTTTTCCAGAAAAAATCTCCCCACTATTAAAAGGCAACCTAGTTTGGGCCAAATAGCACGTTGTTGTCTTTTAACACTTGCAAGCACTTGTGAAACGCTCTCTTGCCCTCTATAGCCGTGGCCATCAAACTCTGCCACAAAGCAAACTTCGATCTGGATCGGATACCTATTTAGAGTTACCAAAATTAGCTAGTATACTAGGCCGGCATGTTTCGATGTTGAGGAGTGCCCGGTTACGAGCATTTGAATCAGCAATAAAGCATATGACTTCATGATGGCAGAACAGCACCTGAATGAAGTTGGACCCCCAGTAGCTAAGACCAGTGGATGCTTGATACTAGAAATAAAACAAAATTATTGTCTCTACATTCATAGGTTTTCACAACAAGTGAATATTCTTTCAATAAATAGTTCTCGCGTAAGACTTCCCATGAAATTGGCAATCTAATTTAGGTTTTCTCACCAACATTATGTAACGGATTCAACACCGAGCAACAAAAAAGGTCATAGAACTGAGGAACTAGACTTACAACCGCATGTTGCGAAGACCCACGAAGGCCTCGTTGCAAGAGTTTATATCCAAGAAAATATAAATAATCGACTAACAGATATATTGCAACCCTTCAGAACATTAGTTCCGAAACATTTCTCTCCTATCGAAATACGGACAATCAGAAACCGTTTACCATTTGATACGGTAAAGTGTAGCACCGTCAACCCCTTCAAAAACCGGCTTGACCATCACTGGGAGACTAATCTACCTCCTTCTGAGTTATATCGGTAGAAACACAACAGCCGCCAAAAGAGGCATCAACTTCTGTTGGGACATTGCAGCGTCTAGCAGCCCTCGACAATTGTGTAGCACATCATTCTATGATGGGCGAGTAGTACTGCAAACTTCAACTAATACTAGAATTGACCCTTCCGCCTGTCTCAGGGCTATATTTACCAGTCCATTAAGCAATAATCTACAATTTATTTTCCTGTAGTCACCCAGCCGCACCGTTCCTCCGACCTCCAGTCACTCAACTGGTCATTCGCCCTCTTAGATTCTAAAAATTGTTCCCATGCCCTGCAGTCTCCTAACAGTTCTCTGCACTGCAGAATCACGCAACAATCGCAGTAACCAGTGAAGTCTCACAACAGTCCCTTCGCTCTGTAGACTCACCCAACCGTTCCTATGCCCTGCAGTCTCCCGAGCGTGCGCTAGCATTTCTAAAATAGTGCTTAACCACCCTTAATGTCTAAAGTCTACCCTCCCATAGTACCTCTTCCCCTTGATGTTTACCCTTCCCTGCTGCCCGTCCCCTTCCGCTGCCATGTTTGTCCCTTAGTCAACACGCGAAACCCGACTACTCCCAGTTTTCTTTCCTCGCCAATGGTAAATACGACGAAAGACATAAATGATTCAGGCTTGCAAAAATGTCCTCACAACGTCGCACGACGGGAGCGTGGTGACATGTGAGTGGTAACGGATTGGCATATGTATGAAGAATACCACAGCCTTCTTACCCGCACTAGTTTCTTCTTTGATAGTAGAGAGATTAGTTCTAAAGTAGAACGTCTATTAGAGCATCATGTTTCTGAGCGGTATTTCCACTTAAGAATCAAAAAAGGGAATGATTGTAGAAGGAAATAGCAATCAACGTTGGTACTCGAATACAACTCAAATCAACACATGAAGCGAAAGCCACCGACTCACAAAGTCTACCTGAGATGGTCACAGTTTCATTTCTCGTTAAAAAAGTGGTGACCGGTGCAAATGCTGGACACCGTTATGCCCCGAGCAGGTAGCTATTCTTATCACCATTTTAGCATTGCTTATGCCAAAGCCGGGCTCAGTTTATACCGTACTAGTGTCAATGGCAGATACCATTTTCTAAATTAATCTTTTTGATAGTAATTTCGGGCTGTTTTTTGAAACGTACTACACTCGACGGTTAATTTACCACGGTTCTGTTAGAATTGGTCGAGTCGTGACCTGATCGTTTCGATTGTTGCGCTGTTCTCAACTTCCCTTGGAATTTTATTCCAATCTATGAAAGGTGGGTGATAGCGGGAGGGTGATGGCGGGGGGTGATGGGGAGGAGATAATGACAGGAGGGAGGTGATGAGATATGGGTGACGGGGAGGTAGTGAAGGGAGAGTGGTGAATGGAGGATGGAGACAGGAGGGTGGTGGCAGAATGGTGGTGACAGTAGGGTGACGATGGAGGGAAGTGAAAGGGGTGTGGGGACGGGAGGGGATGGTTACGGGAAGGTGGAGAATGAACAGTGGTGTCAGGTGGATGGTGAGAGAAGGAAGGATACGGAAGGGACGAGAGGGTGGTGACGGGCGGGTGGTGTTGGGAGGGCGATGACGAAAGGTGATGTCTTGTCTGGAGAATGGTGACAGGATGGTGGTGACGGGAGAATGGTGACGGCAGGGGGGTGACGAGAGGTTGGTGACTGGGTAGTGGTTGCGGAAGCGTTTTGTGGGTGAAGTGGGTGGTACAGGGATTGTGGTAACGGGGGGTTTCTGGAGAATGGTGATGGAATGGAGGTGACTGAAGGGTGAGGACGCTTTTTTACCGATCAATAAACAATGCAATTGTGTATTGAAGGAACAAAGAATGTAACGTCGTGACTAAAGAAGTCGGAAGAATCACGAGTAGCCAAGATTGTGTCGACACAAGGGGACTCAATGCCTCCTGCCCTAGCATAGGCAACGTCACAAACATAAAC
This sequence comes from Gammarus roeselii, assembly GCA_016164225.1. Classification (NCBI taxonomy): domain Eukaryota; kingdom Metazoa; phylum Arthropoda; class Malacostraca; order Amphipoda; family Gammaridae; genus Gammarus; species Gammarus roeselii. The sequence goes on along the minus strand of SDVV010015564.1, from coordinate 1,920 downwards.
TTAGTTTGCCAATAAGAGCATTGCAAAAAAAAAATGAAATGTTTAAGAATGTTCCTTGAGTCGTTTTGTACCACTTGGAGAATGCAAGTAGTGCTGAGAATGTTAGGTCTGGCGAGTAGGTGTGGCAAACTGCCTCTCACCCTTAGTGTAGTGACAGCCTCCCGCCCGTAGTGTAGTGACTGCCTCCCGCCCGTAGTCGGTTCAGTAAATGTAGGTATCAATGCGTGGCTGCCTCACAGCCCACTAGTCAGGCCTGCAAATGTTGGGGGTAATAGATGACTGCCTCATAGCCCGCAAGTCAGACCTTCAGATGTAGGAGGGAATAGGTGGCTGTCTCACAGACCGCTTGTCAGGCCTGTAGATGTAGGAGGCGATGGTTGACTACCTAACAGCCCGCTAGTCAGGCCTGCATATGTAGGAGGCGATTGTTGACTGCCTCGCAGACCGATTATCAGGCCTGCAGTTGTAGGGGGCAAATGGTGGCTGCCTCAAGGACCGCTTGTCAGGCCTGCATATGTAGGAGGCGATTGTTGACTGCCTCGCAGACCGATTATCAGGCCTGCAGTTGTAGGGGGCAAATGATGGCTGCCTCACGGACAGATTTTCATGCCTGCAGATCTATGGGGCAATGGGTGGCTGCGTCATAGCCCGCTAGTCAGGCCTGAAGATGTAAGAAGCAATAGCTGGCTCTGCCTAACAAACCACTTGTCTGCTACAAGAAAACATGGAACAAAACGAGAGAGAACATTGCGAGAGGACGCAGAAAACACAACTATAAGAGTGGAAGAGAACTTCAAACATTTTCTTGTTTTATTGCCTTGTTTAACGGTCCTGCACGTCTCTGGTGCTGGTCTAAATGGGCCCAACCCTTTAACGCTGAGGAAAATGTGCGTGGAACGGTGTTCATTGAGTGAGCTGAGGGAGGCAAACAGGCGCTAAGTGAGGCTAACAGGTGTTGAGTGAAGCAAACAGACACTGAGTAAAGCAAGCATAGATTGGGTGAAGAAAATTGGCGTTGAGTAAGTCAAACAGGCTTTGAGTGAGCCAAACAGGAGCTGAGTGAGGTAAACATGTGCCGAGTGAAGCACGCAGGTGCTGAGTGAGGCAGACTGGAGCTGAGTGAGGCAGACTGGCGCTGAGTGAGGCAACCAGGCGTTGAGTGAGACAAACAAGAGCTGAGTGAGGCCATCAGGTTCTGAGTTTGTCAAACAGACACTGAGTTAGACAAACAACAAGAATCGGGTAAGGTAGACTTGCGTTAAGTGAGACGAATAAGAGCTGAGTGCGGTAAATAAGCACTGAGTAAGTCAAATAGGCACTGAGTGGGCCTAAAAGGCGTCGGGTGTTGCAAACAGACGCCGATTGTGGTAAACAGGCTCTGAGTGAGACAAACAAACGCTGAGTGAAGCAAACAAGCGCTTAGGGAGGCAAACACGCACTGAGTAAGGCTATCGAGCATTGAGTGAAGCAAACAGATGGTGAGTGAGGCAAACAGGGGGTGAGTGGGGCAAACAGGCGCTGAGTGAGGCAAATATGGGCTATGTGAGACCAGCAGGAGCTAAGTGAACCCAGTAGGCATTGAGTGCAGCAAAAGGCTCTGAGTGAGGCATACAGGCGCTGAATGAGGCATACAGGCGCTGAGTGAGGCCAACAGGCGCTGAGTGAGGTATACAGGCGCTGAGTGAGGCATACAGGCGCTGAGTGAGGCATACAGGCACTGAGTGAAGCATACAGGCGCTGAGTGAGGCATACAGGCGCTGAGTGAGGCATACAGGCGCTGAGTGAGGCATACAGGCACTGAGTGAGGCATACAGGCGCTGAGTGAGGCATACAGGTGCTGAGTGAGGCATACAGGCGCTGAGTGAGGCATACAGGCGCTGAGTGAGGCATACAGGCGCTGAGTGAGGCATACAGGCGCTG
>SDVV010015563.1:0-14492 GCA_016164225.1 Gammarus roeselii | reverse complement strand
GTGCAATTTCATTTCGCAGTTTTTCTGTAATCCATTTAACCGGCATGCTTTTCATTGTTTTAGTCTCCGTTGGCGCCACAGCGTTCAGACATGTGAGAAGGTAGTCTGTGAGTAATTGGGCTTGCTCTGTGACGTTACCTGTGCAATGTATCGGTTTTATCATCTCGACGTTTGCCACTAGTTGTGCTCTGGAGTTATCCGCTGTGTAATTTCTTTTTGTGCGACAGGTTATTTTGTATACTTGTTTCTTCTCTTTTTTGATATTAATGCTGCAGCTTATTTCATGGTGGTCCGAGAAAGAATTGGGCTCCACGTCTGTGGTAACAATGGAAGACGGTGATGACGATGGAAAACTTCTATTTGGTCTGGAAAAGACGCAACCACATTTTTTCTTCGTCTACCTTAGGAGGTCAGCATTGCCGTTGCACTCGGAAGCAGCGACAAAGCTTTCAACGCTGCTGAGGGCAACTAATGATGTCATCAAATCAATCTACGTTATGAAACTTTTTTAAGTCTCCATGACTCTAATCATTTTAACGACGGATTGCATATCTCATATTCTTCCCACTTCCTCCCATCGGCGATAGTGGGAGTCCATCCCCTCCCATCCCAGCCATCTGTGTTTATGTGAGTTCTTCCTCTTAGTTCTTCCTCTTATGTTCCTTCTCATCTGACGTCCGTATGAGTTCATCCCATTCACGCCACTCCCATCAACCGGTCGTGAAAGTCCACATCCTTCCACCTTCATTTCAATTCAATCAACCGTTTTTGAAATGCCATAATATTTAAATCCATTCCCACCCTCCGAAAACTTGTGTCGGAGCACAATTCCTCTTTTTCTCTACCACCACGTCTTATGTAAGTTCATAAACTTGTACTACCTTTCCCTTAGCTTATGTGGGAATTCATCCCTCCCGCTTACTTCCCATCAGCAAGAGTGGGAGTCATCCATTTCACTTTCTTTCCATCAATGTGTATGAGAGATCAGTTATTTTATTTTCCTCTCATCGCTGTTTGGCAGGCCCATCCTTGCTCTTCCTTCCCCTGAACCATTTGCACGAACCCCATTTTCGTTCTGTGAGCAAGTGTTGGAGCCCGTTCCATGACTTCATTTCCATCAGCAGCTTTCGCGAGAGTCCATTCCTTCCACTTCCGTTCAATCAAGGTGAGTGTCAGTACATCCTTTCCCCTTACTTCCCACCAGTGTTTGTTAGCAGACGGCAGGCCGAGTGTCCCTCTGAAACCATTTTCACGAATTATTTTATTTCCCTCGAGCCTCTTTTGGCCGAGGTGAACCAAAAAACGGTCAAGAGAGTTGCGATTTGTTACAAACTAAGGTAAACTTCCCAGCTTGTGTTTCATAACATTTCTAGCGATGCAATTGGGAGGGCAGAGCTACTCATAAACACAGATCCTCGGTGTTAAATCGTTTGTATACATATATATTCCTTTTGAATTAATTATTCAGCAATTGTAAACTTAACGAACGTGAGATTTTGTATTTTTTGACACGAACTTATTTTGACACTCAATTACGTTGATGTCAAACACACATGAAAGTAGGTGTTGTATTGTTTACGTTAAATCAATTTAATACATGCATTATAAAGGAAACCTTGGCAGTTGTTTACCAATGATCCGTACACTTTGGTATAATCCTATGTGTATTCAAGTATGTGTTCCTGCAAGTGAATCCTGGATGTCGTCTTCAAATTGTAGGTTAGGAGAAAGGCATGAACATAGTTTAAAAGAAAAAGTCAGACCCAACCGCTGACCAGTCGGAATAAGATTGCGCTCTGTATTGCACTCTCTGTTGAAAGGCCGAAATTATCTCTGTCCTCGATAATGAAGTTAGTTGTTCACTTCTGTTTTCCTCCATAAAATCAACTTTCATTGTTACCTTGCTTGTTTTCACAAGTGATTTATTTCATAGAACGTGTCTACCTCTATTTTGGTATAGGGGTAGAATAATTTTCGAATTAAACAGAGGTTATGTTTAATAAGTCCACTGCTTGGTCGAGTGGAACAAAGTCTTCATTTGTAAATTCATTAACTTTATATTTTGCAACTAACTCGACTACTACGAACTCTCCTCACTGATTCTTTTTCGATTCAAATGGTTACGATTCTTTTAGGATATGGGAACCCAGATTCTAACTAGTTATTTAATCTGCAATCACAAAACAGAAGTTGGTTCATTCAACTCCCTTACGAGGTGAAGCCAATTTTCTTGACAAAATGTCGATATTTCACGATCATGACACATCAATTCAGCGTGCGACACTAATTCTTCGATTCGCAACCTCGATTCAAATCACCCCCTTAGGTAATGAAGGATGCAAGTCAATTGTTCAAATAGACTAAATTCAGTCGTGAGTCAATCCAATCCCTTTTCATCCCCGATCAATTCCCCCGACTATTATCAAGTTGGCATCTGCCATCTATCATCTGTCTACGAATAATCGGCTGCACTGCGAAGTGGAATAGGTAAATCCACCATATATTGTATTCCTCTTGGAACCGGTACCCTGACTGTAGTTAACTTATTCCTTATCAGGCTATTGGAAAATTAGCTCACGTTGCGGCAACAAGCTACGGTAACAAGCTCTCAAACCCACCCATTGCAAAATGGCACAGCTCATGAGTGGGAATGAGTCGCACTCGACGGCAGCACTCATTATTGTGGTAAGGGGAGCCATCTGGCACCAAAGTGGCTTCATAGCTCTGTAGCAACATTTTCATAACCGTCAAAGATATGGAGAGGGAATAGACCGTCGGACGAGCGTTATGCAGACACAGGGAAATTGGATATAAGAATAGACCGGAAACGGAACCATTCTCCTGCTTGAGAAATAATTCAACTATCCTCAGCCCAGCAATTCATAGTTCGAAAGAAAGTTAAACAAATACAATCAATTCAGATTCAAGAAGACAATGTCACCGATACAATGCAGGGAGTAATGCATTATACAGTATCATTTCAACGTACAAGTCTGGAATGAAGACGGTTGCCTCACTGATACAAACGAATTAAATTCACAGTGTAGATGATGGTATCACTGAAACGGATCATGTCCGTAGGATTGGATATAACTGATGATATTTCTCAAATTCTAATTGGCGGAGGATATATCAATGATGCAATCAATGATGTTTCTGGACTCGATTTAAACCCAGTCTATAACAAGTATATATCTTTACTCACTGTAGTCTACAATATTTGCTGAAAATGGGAATTACTGAAATTATTAGTTTTATTTTTCTATGTTGAAACCGTCCCGTACCGTACGGGTCGTAAGCCGTGCGGGAAACTCAGTATATAGTCATCCTCGCCCATTCTCTCTGCCTCATCATCGACATCCCAATCCTTTCCTTCCCAAAAAAAATCCACACCATGACGTGTTTTCCATTGGATGGTCTTTGGAAAGTCCTTGTCTATAATGTTTCCATTGTTGATGTTGACTTCAGACCGACCATTGATTTACATCCAATATCAGACGGTCACCAGGGACAGTAGCTCGCAGTTACGGAGGAGGAAAGGGGGTGGTGAGGGAGGTGACTTTCCTGTCTGACTAATGTTGGTGGAGGCTTGGTCCATGGAAATGACTTTTCGCTTAAGCAGGTAATTTCTGCTTTCTTCAAGAGGCCAGGGGAATTGTAGGGGCTGAATTCAGAAACTCGGTCGTGACCCATTTTGCATCACTGAGCAGCTTTCATTCGGGGGCACTTGTCAAAATATAAATCCCCTTCACTAGCCCATACTCTACTCTGGACTTCGCGCAACTCGTCAGAAGTACACGAATGACTTCGAGGGAAATTTCACAATAAGGGATCATTTCGAATGTAATCCAATAATATACTGTTCGTTAATTCGGATTGGAAATAATGATTGTACATCTTGAACCGAACAACAGCAAGTTAAATTACCTGCCTGGAATGCGCGTTCGAGATAGTAGCGTAGTCTTTTCCAGTTGTCTGGAGGATGTTACCGCCGAGTCTCCCATCGCTCAGGTATTCAATCGTAACAGAGCCGACTGCTCTGAATGGCAGCAACATCGATCATCTAAAGGTCGTATTGTTTAGCGCCTCTTCTAGACGTTAGGCAATGTGTGCGTCATAAGTCCAATAGACGAGGCCCTTATTTTTTTGCCCAATTATTTGAGGAAAAGAGCACAGGTGCTGGTCTTCATTAGAGGTCCATGATGCATCGCGGCTGAGTGTGTGTAAATAAGGCGTGTGTGCGAGCCTCCTTCAGAAATCTATGTATGATAGGCCTAGCGGCTGAGTTATTATCAATAAGGTAGGGTAGCTTGGCTCCTTGTATGACTAAAAACAAAGAATAATTCCGTTGATAATCAGCTGTCAAAACAGCTTCTCTGCTGACTAGCGTGACTTCCAATAATCTGCAACGACGTTCTCTGAAACATAACTGAATACTGGTTGTAAAGTCCGCAGACTAAATTTTAATTTTCCTTGACTATTTTAACGTTTAATCGCACACACAGTCAAACGCTTTTACCATCACTTATACCCAACGAGTGAGTAGAACTGATTGTCGTTAGTTCATTGGTGTCCTGTTTTGTGATTTTATTGAGTGTGAGGTGGGCAGTTGCACACGGCTGCACGGATGAGAAGATGATCAAGGCGATGAGCCATGGAGTACTTACACATCAGGCTTTTTTCGATACGAGCATAACACAACTATCTAGATCATTTTTCTTCCACCATTCGGGATTTATTCGTTTGTGCCCCCTGCCCCCCCTCCTTTTATTATTAAGGGAGTATATAATATTCATCCATTTTCATGAATGATGGATGTTGAACGTCCTATCACTCATTCGCTGAGCGGTTCAGTCGCTGTTTACTGTCAGAGAATCAGCCACTACTTGTTGTTTGCAGGTCTGGCGATTCATGTCGTGAACGGGTCTGACACCATTTATTGTGTGAGGGTCAGGCGCCGCATGCCGTGAGAGGGTCAGGTGTTGCCGGTAGTGAGCAGCTTGGAAGCCGCTTATGGGGATCATGCCTAATACAGCCTGTTGCGAACGGGTCTGGCACCTCCTGTTGTGTGATAGTCAGGCGCCGCTTTCAGTAAGCGGGTCAGGCATAGCCTGTAGTGAGCACTTTAGAGCGCTTCTTAGGATCATGTCAAGCGCTGCCTGTGTGAGCGGGCCAGGTGCTGCCAGTAGTGAGCAAAGTCTACGTCGACTTTTATGAGCTGGCAAAGCGCTGACTGTTGCGAGCGGAAAAGACTTTTGTGATACGTCCGCGCTGTCTGTTGTGAGAGGGTAAGATTAACTAGCAGTCGCAAAGCATTGCCTGGCGTTGTCTTTTGTGCGAGGGTAAGCCACACTAACAGTCGCAAAACATTATCTGACGCTGTCTGTTGTGAGCGGGTCAGCCACACTAACAGTCGCAAAACATTGTCTGACGCTGTCTGTTGTGAGCGGGTCAGCCACACTAACATTTGCAAAACATTGTCTGGCGCTGTCTGTTGTGAGTGGGTCAGCCACACTAACAGTCGCAAAGCATTGTCTGGTGAGCAAAATCACGATGCCTCTTCGTTGTCTCTCTGATTGTTCTTATTTCTTATTTATGGTTCTTTTTGGTCAGCCAGGCCAAAAAGGACGAACGATTAGGGGAAGATCTTTGACATCTACAATTGTTATAGAAGTCGCTGATGTCCTGACTTTATCGATAGCTGCCGTTGCACTCCCACCAGCTTTGCCTTCCACCCTTCACTACACCCGGCGTCCCTCGCCGCGATTCAAGTCTCTCACCACACCTTTCATCCCTCACATCAACGTTCATCCCCCAATATGCCTCATATCCCTCACTACGTTCATGATCCCTCATGGCGAAACCCATCCATCAATGCGCCGCCCAGTTCTCACTAAGCCGGCCTCTTGTTCCTCATCATGCCTCTCAATCTTCTGTATGATTCCCCTCCTTCACTACATATCTTGTTCTTTAATACGCTTCCCATCCCTCACCTCGTTCCCGTCCTCACTAGTCCTCTCGTCCCTCACTGAGTTTCCATCAATAATTAGAAGTGAGTGATGCCTGATTACAGCATTTAAAACACTACCTCGGCTCTAGTTGTTTTTATTCTGCTTTGGCCTTGTTCAACCCGAGACAGCCTCTCGTGTTGAGGTAGGCCGGTAGCGCTAAGCGAAGGCTGCCTTATTTAATTTCATTCAAACTTCGTATAAACATTAGCAACAAAATTAAGCCTGGATATGGTAGAACATGGCTAGGGGAAGGGAAGGGAAGGCATTGGGTCGTCTTTATGATGCAGGGACAGGGTGAGGTTGGCTGAGATCGGGACTTCAAATCAAACTACATCCACAGAACGTGGAAAAAATATCTATGGGTAATTATTACCTGATCTCAGGATTTTTGAGGGTGGGGCATGATAAGACAACTTCAAAAAATTTAAAAGTCCTCTTTCTGACAACGACTTGGTGGTTATTGAACAGTGATGCCAGGAATCTATTAATTTAGGTTTTGGACAATTAATCATGCGCACATGAAATGAAATCCGTAGATAAGACAAATTGCATTATGCTCTACGTGAAGGTTGCATTTGAGATGTTGTTTATCTTTGAATGAGTTTTACGTTAACGTGTTATGATTTATAGTTTGTTACAAGTAGATTTGTAAAGTGAATGATTTTACACCATTTGTGAGTTAACTCATAGAATCGATCCAATTATTTGAAACTGTGGCAAGCCTTTGGTATTTGGGAGCGATCGCCCGTATTGATGACAACAGTTCCAAATCTGTTATCAGCTTCTGAGAAGATGGGACAAAAATAATATTAAATGGTGTGTGGTGTCGCAGACGGCGAAAGTAAGGTATCCAAGTGCGAGTGCTCAGACAACTAGTATTTTATTTCGTGGATATGAATCGTTGGTTTGTAATCACAGATTAAAACAAGAACCCACGCACTCGAGGAGTAAAGTGAGTGCACGAAATGCGTTTTGCAAGGTACGATACTCACCGTTTTTTTTTACTTTACGACCCGTTGGAGTGGGTCTTGTCTTTCAAGTCGATCGTTAGGCAGAGGTGAAATTAGGGCTGATGACCCCGCTCCTAGACCGATCGCTACTGTTGTTGTCACAATTTCAAAGTTCTTCAGTGCGATGCTTAGATCTACTGATCTTTGACGGATTTAAGGCTGGGGCTGACTGTCCACCAGTTTATTCCTCACCGCAGTCTGGCAAATAACACCCTACAGCAGCCTGCTATCCTGGTCGTTAGCACTGCGCCGACTGCGGAAAAAGTCCCCCTTTAACAGCTTGCCATCCAGTCCTTTAACCCACAAAAGTGTGCCATATAGTCAGTTTTCATGCAACGTACCATAGCCTGCCGTAAAGTTCCATACAGCAGACGTTGTTCAGTGTTTGAACACAATGTATTCTGACGTACACTGCCCAATAACACCATGCTCTCTAGTTCTCCAGTAAAACAAGGTCTACGTTCTAGTCCTCTACAACAGATCGTTATCTAGTACCTCAACACACCACAGTCTCACATTAGTCCCCTACACATTAGTCCCCTCCTGCTGCCCAGTCCATCAACACGTCACAGTCTGCCGTATGATCCCCCACAACCGACACCTGTTCTGTCCATCAACACGTTACAGTCTGCGGTATGATCACCTACAATAGCCTGCCGTCCAGTACCGTAATTTAAAAGTGCCTTCAGTTCATAGTACCTTAGAACAGTTTTCTATCCAGCCCCTTAATATTCAACAGTCAGACGCCCTGTTTACTTTCACTCTCCTGTCATATTCCGTGTCGGAGTTATATGAACCTTGCAATGGGCAAAACAATACTGAACATTTGATGGCAATGAAGCGGAGCGGCTGAGCAATAGAGAGAAGCGAGAGTGTAACGTTCAACTACAAAAACTCTAATCCTTTGCCGTTGAACCGCCAAAATTATTAGGGTCAAAACCTTTCGAAGATTCAAAAGCAGATTTAGTGAAAACCTAACGGTTAATTAAAAAAGTGTTTGATGCATTGCAGGAATATTATCCTCAAATTACCATATTTTTGACATGATGCCACATTGTTTCTTGTTCAGATGCTGCTGCATTCTTATTTTGTTCGTTGATCTCATTGCAGACACTGTGCAGACATTGGTCTTGCCGGCGTCCACATTATTACGTCTGTCACTGCCCGCAGTGCAGAAACTGACCTCTATGGCGTCCACATTTGTCGTCCTTAGACGTATTCAGTTAAAACGCTGGGTATTGTTGGCGTCGACATTACCGCGTCAGCGGCGGCACCTTGTATGAAAGTGCGCTGATTGGTTGCTCCGTTTTATTGAAAGCCTGCTCGTAATAAGCGTCTAAAGACAGCTAAAGGAAGGCGCCGTGTTGCTATCTCCATATCCTGTGGTCATTGTTGAACTGCTTGACCAGCACTAAGCTTATGACAAATTTATTTGTCTGAAATCATTCTGTTCTCCTGCTTTGTTGTTTGCACACATGTTCTTCTACAAGACTTAATAGCTATCTTATTGTTCTCATCGCTCATTTCAATCGGTGTTGTGGACGATGGGGCTGAGATTGGTGGAATTCACCATCAATTAACCTTCTTGCTGAACCCTTGATGATCGGATTTAATCATATACCAACCTCATCAATATATTGAAGCTGCGCAGTATGGTGATGAGTGTCTCAACAGCTCTGTCCTTTCTACCCCATTGATTTCATCAAAATTGGTTTACAATAGCCGTTGAACATTTTTTTTTGCTAACAAATCGAACAACTGCAACTAATTCCATACAAGCTCGAATAAACCAAACCTCTTCCAACGAGTCTTTTCCAATATTATTTTAATTGCCAGTGCTATGCAGAGTGCATCGTCGACCAGCAAGACATTTTGAGAATAGTCAGAGGATCTTGAAACTCAAAATGAGCCTGGACCGAGGCTCATGAGCCTCCAGACGAACCTGGATTGACGATCCCGACAGAGCGAGGACTGAGGCCTACGAGGCTCATGACCAGGCTGGACCGATGCATATGAGATTCCAGACGAGCCTGGACTGACGTTCATCAGGCGTCGGACGAGAGTGGACCGAAACTCACGAGGCTTTGGAAGAATCTGGGGCAAGATTTTTGAGACCCCAGGCAAGCTGAACAGATGTTCACGAGACTCAAGACGAGCCTGGGCCGGGGTTCATGAAGCTCATGAGCCCGGTGCTCATCGTATATGAGTTATCGTTGAATTAGCCATTGATACAGAATCTCGCTGCAGAGGCCTGGTAAAAACGGACTTAGTTAGGGATGAATTAAAAAAATGGATGATTCTACGATGGAGGAGCCGAGGAGAAGGATTTAATCAGTGGGCGGTGATCGGAAGCTATTCTTACCAGACGTGCGTTGTTGGAACGGAGGTGGCTGTGGTGGCATGCACCCGCCCCTTTATTGACTGCCGTGTTAGATTCCGCTAAACATTTCCAGGATGTCCTATATTTGACATCGTTTATCGTGATAAAAATGTCAATTCAGTGAAGTTAAATCGCTAATCCAGTAGGATATAATTGAACGAATCGTAGCATCATGAGAATTTATTGAATATTCAATAATATATGTCAAGGATGTAAGTGAACGAGATTGGATAAGGCCTGGGTTTGGTTTGATAGGGGGAGGAAAGCGTACACTTATACCTTCAGGGTAAAAGTTGCCTGTGACCGGGTTTACTGTTACGGCCTTAGGAAACCGGCCTTCCTCTTTTTTTTTTGTGTGATCACAACCAATGGGTGCTCGGCTATATGCGTAACGTTACATTTGACTAGCTAATAATATATTAGTCAAAGAATCACTTGTCTCATTTCCAGTCGTGTTCTGTATTCGTGATAAAAATCCAATTAATTAAGATTCCAAATCAGCGACTTCATGTTTCTGATTTTATTTTTATTTTTTATTCCACCGAGTCCAGCAGCAACTGCGAGTGAGTGGCGGATTTCTGGCACTCACCGAATGTGACTTGGGTGAGTTTTGGATCGGTTGTTTACCACACGGTACATTCACCTGCCAGCCACCGTCTACAGCTGTCGGGAGGCAAGCAATTCCCCCTCTATTCTTCGACCTCTCCCCCTTATCATTCCCTTTCCTTTTCTGTCAAAGAGACCCCACCCATTATCATTTCAGGAATCTCCACACCGCCTTTGATCCCCCTCCCTCCGTTCAACATGCAGGTCATGACAGCCTCCGATGAACGGATCTATCATCACTCGTCACCATCCCCTAACGATATTTAACCCATCCCTTTCCAATCCTGTCACGTAAGTATCATAAGTCCTCCCGTTCCATCTCCGTGGCCGTTTTTCCGTTTTTTATACCTTTTCCTGTCAGTTTCAAAAGCCCGCAAAATTCAGCTGTCAAGATTGCAATTCAGCGCAACAAACCCAAGGCGGTCTCGGTTTGCATTTGTCGTGTTTCGAATAGGAAAGAAGTCAAATTTTGATCGGGCAGAGAAGGGAGGGGGAATGTCGGTCGTCTAACTATTCTCACACATGCTGCATGGATTGAAACAAAACATGCGATGAGGCTATTCAGATGATTTTGATTATTTTTTAAACCGTTTTCGGAACGAAAATATAAAATTCAGCAAATTGATCAGTCACAAAAGTTTCCGGGTCAGCTGAAACTGTATCTAATTCGACCAGCTACCATAAACCATTGAAATCATTCAATTGACAGATACCCTGATAAAGTGGGGAAAATTATAACATGATACACTAAAGGGAAATCCACAATATTATTGTTCACATTTGTTCGAAGAACCTCCGTCAGCTCTGAAGGGCTGAGTTCTGCATCAGTATGAACATTTTTCAAAAAAATTATACACATTTAGTTACTAAATAACTAAATAAAAATTAATCAAGATATTTTAAAATATGCTTGCTAAACAGACCTGCTGGAAATGCAGCTATTCCGAGACACTAACCGGAGTACCTGAATCCATGGCACGGACTCGGCGATCCTAACACCCAGGGCGTCTAGCGGCTACCCAGACGCCATGCAAGGTGACGGTGACCCTTATTCACTGGCAGGCTGGCAACGACCTTGACGACATGTCACCTTTCATGATGGCTCTGACCTTGACTTCCTTGTTAAGTAAGCGACCACAGCACCCACGATTATTTCCTGCTCCCACTTCTATTTTGTTTGCAGTTTGAGTAGTCTTCGAGGATTAGCCGTCACTCTTTTAGGTACACACACCAAAGAAGGGCCGTCGTTTCGTCGAGAATATATGTGAAAATACCCTACAACCACAATTTAGGCGAAACATCGAGAAGGGCGTCAGCATGAGTCGGCAGGAAGGGGCGTCAGCTAAATGTGTCAAGAATATTTAGGAGCTCTGCTCCTAAATATTCCACTGTAAACTTCCGGTGGGAGGCTTCACAATGAGTTGCTGTTAACGAAGAGGTAATGTAAATATCCTCAGCAAAAAAAATGTTTTTTTTTTGAGCTTGTATTGGTGACTGGTTGTCCCCCAACTGCACCTATACCACTAAGGCAATGTGAATTCGTCGTACACAAATAAATGTCGTCATATACATAAAAACATCGCCCTTAGTGGTTTCAGGAAAAAGTGTCAGGTAAGATGGTCAGGAAAAGTCATCGTGAAGGATTGCCAGAAATGGTAGTCGGACAAGCGTTATAAAGTAGGGTCAGGAAGTTGCTTCAACGGGATGAATCAGGATGGGGCGTCATGAAGGCCAGTGGGGATAAACGTGAGGAACGGCCTCAATTAGGTCATAACTAGGAAGTTGCTATGGAGACGAGCAGCACGAGGGGGGTTCTGGAATCGGGGTCATTAAGGAGCGTCTGAATGGGTATGTCACGAAGAGTGTCAGCGACTTCATTAAATGTGGTCAGGAATGAACTCCTGGAAAGGGCTTGAGGTAGCCTGGCAGGAAAGGGCTTCCGGAAAGGTCAAAAAGAGTTGGTTCAAGGAGAGGCATCCGAAACGATGACCAAATTTGGCCGTCAGGAAGGGTCATAAAAAAAATCGTCTGGATGAGGTGTCATAGGAGACGTCGGGAAGGAGTATCATGAAGTGACTGAGACAGAGGGCCACAGAGGGCCACTACTTCCTTGGAGCACCTAGGACCACCCATGATTATCAGCTGTGTAATGTTTACACACGCTAATATTTGAGGAGCGTCGGCAAAATATGCTTCATACATAAATTAGTCTTGTGTACGTAATATACTTCCATGCGTGTTATCTGCGTGTCAAATGTTTAGCCCACTCAAGTGTGTTGATGTTAGTTTGTTACATATCTACATTGTACCTACTCTTGCTGACTAGGAGATGAATGATTGAATTTGCTAAAACTCTTCATATCGACGAAATTATCAAAGTCTATTTAGAAAGTTCCTTTGGATCGATGTTTAAAGGGACAGAAAAGTTCAAAATGCTCGTCAAATATATCGTTTAGGCCCATCCTTTTGAAAACAAACATTAAAAAAACTAATTTTTCTAGAGATCTATCTAAATTTAAAATGAGTTTACCTACTCGCCAACCTTAACTTACGGTCCTTCAACATAGTTGAAGTTCCTTCCGTCATTGGCAGCTTATTAGTTCGTCGTGAATATATAGCAGATAATTTTCTTCAATATTTTCTTTCGGTGAGAAATATTTCTGAATTTGAAGTAAGTACCATATAGACCCACTGCTAAGGTTAACAAGCTCAAGTTTACTTACAATGAGACAATCAATTGACGTACCTAACCGTGTATTTTATATCGTTTTTTTTCCCGCAATTATACTTGTTTTTTGAGAGATGAGTATCCGTACGAATGCCGTCAGCCCTTTTCTTCTGGATCGCCCTCACAAGACCTCATGCAAGCATTTACAATGTGGTTACAACAAACCCACTCATGAAAATGTGTCTAAATATTGGAAAACATATGAAGAGGCTTCACATATAAATGATTATTTTACCTTGGTAACATTTTCTCAGAATTGGTTATTTAACATATCTGTCGGATACGCTTACCGTTAATTTTGTAGTACACTTTTCAAAGTTGATGAAAAATGTTATGCAGAGATGAAATTTTCTCTTAACTCGATGTTGTTCAATTGTTTATCTCCATACAGAACAGCCTGGTTCCAACTCCACTAGCTCAGACTCTGGTGAGCAGAATCGGAAGTGACGCACCGCTGATCCTGACCTGCAATACAATATTCCCAACTTTGTCAGATTGCAGCCTCTGATTTATTCTGAATGCTTTCGCCCGGCAGTAGGCAGGTACTTGGTAAGGCCTGCTAGGGATTCCTGCCATAATGCTCCTGTCCGCGTCGTTTGCTTCCTACTCCCTACCTTATTAATTACCCCATGTCCTTGTCGCCGTCCAATACTCCATGTCCCTAGCAATTAATACCTGTTTCTGCTTCTCGTACCATATCTTGACTTTTGCTTCTTGTCCAATCCCCTTTCTTCAGCCTCTTCCCCTGCCAGTGGTATCTGTCCCTTCCTGCTGCCGCTCATCAGCCTGGCCTTGTGGGGTAGGAATATCAACGAGGCGGAAGACGTCCTGCATAGAGAACAGATGAGGGAAGAGGGTGGGGGTGATGCCTACTCGCGATGACTGTGAGACAGTCGAAAGGGGGTTTGGAGATGGGGGTAGAGGTTTTTGGTCAAATACAAGGCGCCAAGAACGATCAACAACATAACTAAAAATGGTGAACAACATCACTTCTAATCTCAAGCGAGCCAACAGTTACGGAATCTGATATTGAAACCACAAATGAGACAAAGCTACCGAGTAATGGTCAAAAACTATTTGCTTTTGATCAGTAACTGTTTTGAGGAGCAATTTTGCAAATATCATTCGCAAGCATTTTTCTCGTTTTATTCGTATAATGGATTGACTCGTCAAAAAAGTTTTCATAATTTGCATGACAGAGCAGACGACAGTACACAAAAAGACCCTAAACTTTATCAAATGTAACCTTCCGAATACTAGTGGCACCCAAACGAACGTGTTAGGTGGCGTGCATGGAGACTGTAGCTTCCGGCGGTGCAATAATGCTGTGACGTTAACGAATCCGACGATTTAGGCTGTGCAATAATGTTAAGCCGTTCACCCAAACGGATGTCTTAGGTGGTGAAATGAGGCCATGACGCTCAAAAAAACCGACCTCTTAGGCGGTGAAGAAACGCAGCGACGTGAAAACAACAGTAATAGTTTGTCTGAGCAGAAATGGGTAGCCGTGCACTCAAACATACGTGGAAAATGGTGTGAAAATTCCGAGATGTGCATCTAAACGGACGTGTTGGTCAGTGCAGTAATGATGATATGACCACACAAATGAGGATGTACGTCAATTCCATCGTCTCTGCTATCTCTGGCTGAACAGTTATCGGCTTCAACAGCTTATGATGGCTTTCGTGTAATTGATGGAGTTTGCAACTCCTGCCAGCGAGTCAGAAGGAAAACGAACGTTCAGTGAATAAATGATA
>SDVV010015562.1:0-14492 GCA_016164225.1 Gammarus roeselii | reverse complement strand
TCTGCCAGCTGCCTTTGTAGTTAACGCAAGGGGTTTACACTGCCTGCTGCCCTTGTAGTTAACGCAAGGGGTTTACACTGCCTGCTGCCCTTGTAGTTAACGCAAGGGGTTTACTCTGCCAGCTGCCTTTGTAGTTAACGCAAGGGGTTTAGACTGCCTGCTACCCTTGTAGTTACCGCAATGGGTTTACTCTGCCAGCTGCCTTTGTAGTTAACGCAAGGGGTTTACACTGCCTGCTGCCCTTGTAGTTAACGCAAGGGGTTTACACTGCCTGCTGCCCTTGTAGTTAACGCAATGGGTTTACTCTGCCAGCTGCCTTTGTAGTTAACGCAAGGGGTTTACACTGCCAGCTGCCCTTGTAGTTAACGCAAGGGGTTTACTCTGCCAGCTGCAGGGCAGCACCAAGTGCAGATTAGCAACAAGTGTAGAGCAGCACCAAGCAGAGGGATGCTCGGAGCGTGGAGCAGCCTAAGCAGCACGGAGCCTGGCGCAGCACTGAACGTGGAGCTGCACGGAGCGTGGAACAGTACCAAACGGAAAGCAGCCAACAGCAGCACAGAATTTGGCGCCGCACGGAACGTGGCGCAATATCAAGCGTGACACAGCACGGAGCTTGGCGCAGCACGGAGCTTTGCGCAGCACGGAGCGTGGCGCAATATCAAGCGTGATGCAGCACGGAGCGTGGCACAGCACGGAGCGTGGCACAGCACGGAGCGTGGCGCAATATCAATCGTGGCACAGCACGGAGCGCGGCGCAGCACGGAGCGCGGCGCAGCACGGAGCATGGCGCAATATCAAGCGTGGCACAGCACAAAGCGTGACGTAATATCAAGCGTGGCGCAATATTAAGCGTGGCACAGCACGAAGCGTGGCGCAGCACGGAGCGTGGCGTAATATCAAACGTGGCGCAATATCGAGCGTGGCACAGCACAGAGCGTGGCGTAATTTCAAGAGTGGCGCAGCGCGGAGCTTGACACAGCATGGAGCTTGGCACAACTTGGAGCTTGGCACAACATGGAGCTTGGCGCAGCACGGAGCTGGGCGCAGCACGGAGCGTGGCGCAATATCAAGTGTAGCACAGCACGGACCTTGGCGCAACACAGAGCGTGGCGCAGCAAGGAGCGTGGTGCAGCACGGAGCGTGGCGCAATATTAGGCGTAGCACAGCACGGACCTTGGCGCAGCACAAAGCGTGGCGCAATATCAAGCATGACACAGCACGGAGCGTAGAGCAGCACGGAACGTGGCGCAACACGGAGCATGGCGTCATATCAAGTGTGGCACAGTACGGCACCGAACGTGGCGCAGCACGGAGCGTGGCGTAATTTCAAGCGTGGCACAGCACGGAGCGTGGCGCAGCACGGAGCGTAGCACACCACGGAGCGTGGCGCAGCACGGAGCGTGGCGCAGCACGGAGCGTGGCGTGGCGCAGCACGGAGCATGACGCAGCACGGAGCGTGGCGTAATATCAAGCGTGGCACAGCACGGAGCGTGGCGTAATATCAAGTGTGGCACAGCACGGAGCGTGACGTAATATCAAGCGTGGCGCAGCACGAAGCGTGGCGCAGCTCGGAGCGTGGCGTAACATCAAGCGTGGCACAGCACGGAGCGTGGCGTAATATCAAGTGTGGCACAGCACGGAGCGTGGCGTAATATCAAGCGTGGCACAGCACGGAGCGTGGCACAGCACGGAGCGTGGCACACCACGGAGCATGGCGCAGCACGGCGCGTGGCGCAGCACGGAGCATGACTCAGCACGGAGCGTGGCGTAATATCAAGTGTGGCACAGCCCGGAGCGTGGCGTAATATCAAGCGTGGCGCAGCTCGGAGCGTGGCGTAATATCAAGCGTGGCACAGCACGGAGCGTGACGTAATACCAAGTGTGGCACAGCACGGAGCGTGGCGTAATATCAAGCGTGGCACAGCACGGAGCGTGGCACAGCACGGAGCGTGGCGCAGCACGGAGCGTGGCGCAGCACGTGAGTCATGATAGGCTCCCCCGTAGGGCTCGACGATCATGTATTCCAGTAGGCTCGCACGCCTTAGTGTGCTAGGAAAAAACAAAACAACGCTTTTAACGTTAAAAAAAGTGAAAGTTTTAGCAATGTCAGACGCACGCTGGTGCACAAAAGAAAAAACGCGTTCTCAAAACGGACCTCCGATTCCAATCCTTTAGAACTTAAAGTGTGATATGTACGCACCCTAGTGCGTACAGGTAGCATCGTCGAGATTAGTACAAGGTCACGGCTACTCGGACAAAGTCAGCTCCGACAGCAACGCAACACAATATTTACAGCTACGCGGCCTATTAGATTTATAGTTCAACTTCTTTATTCAGGCAAGATAAAGACTCTGACAAAACGATTCCCTGCCTCCAACCACTCAGAACTCCAAGAATAACATGCACGGGCGACAGTGCGCACAGACAGTATCGTCGAAATTGGTACAAGGTCAGCGGCTCCACGGATTAGATTGACTCCAACCGCAACGCGTCACAAGGTTTAATAGCTACGCAGTACAGGTCAACCCCAGAAAATGCATATGGTCCGTACACGCGCGAGCGAGCACAGACTGAAGAAAAAATACCTATTCACAAAATCACAAACACGAACTCCCGCACAAATACTCCAGCGTTATGATATTTTGGATCATGAAAAAGAAAGTACTAGCAGGTTCGTCATGGGCAGAAAAACTGCTCAGATTATTGATTTTGCACCGATTCCTTAAGGGGATAGGGCAGGGGGGGGGCATTGGTTCCTTGGGTCGCAAAAGAACACGATGAATCCCGGAGGGTGACCCATGTCCCCCGGGTCTTCCAGAGCTCCTCGAGTCCCTCGAGACCCCTCGCCTCAGCTCATCTCGGTTTGTCTCGAATCATTTCGGCCAGTTTTGGCTCGTCGCGACCAATTCGACTCGATTCAGCATGTTTCGACTGATCTCAACGCACCTCGACCAGCCTCGACGCGACCCTCGCCCTCTGCGCCAGCAATCCGCGGACTGTTATGGTTAATTGTTCTACTCATGCACCTCACAAACATTTTTCTGTGTATGGGTTTTACAGCGCTGGGAGGGGGGAGCAGAGGTTCCAAGATTCAGAGGGGCTTCTAAAGGGTCCCACAGTTTCTCAAAAGGGTCCTAAAGGGTCTCAAGGGTGTCCCAAAGGGCCCCAGAAAGGTTCAAGTGGATCCCCCCAAATCCACCTGGTCTCTTAAGTCCCCCGGGTTCCCGAAACCCAGGGTCCCCGAGTCCCGCGGGTCCCACGAAAACCTCCCCTCCCTGGGTCACCTTGTCTCAACCAACCTCGATACATATAATAATAATAACAAATTCAAAATTTATCACCATGAAAAAAAAGACAGAGAAAAATAATAGAGCCCAAGCAAGAAGAAATGATAGAATACTAAAATGAAGTGTTAAAGATCTATAAAATGAATAATCATCCATCCACCCAAACAGCACGGAGCGAGGCGTAATATCAAGCGTGACGCCAGGCGCAGTACTAAGCGTGGCGTCGGAACAAGCCTGGGAGATCGAACGGATCAGGTACTCGTTCTTCAGTTTCCATTAGGTTATGTTCAATTATGCCATTACACCCATAGTTGCTGCTAAAGTAGTTTCAGATCTTTACCTCGTAGGTTTGGATTGTGACTGTTAGCTACACAATTCTAGCATTGCCACCTACAATGAAACCGACGAGATAACGCATTCAATTAAGTTTTCACTCGTTAATTTGAAAATCTTATTTATATTTTTCTATGTATTAATCTTAATCGCTAGCTAGAAGTTTTATGGTTCGTCATTTCTGTTGTGAACCAATACAATAGTGCTTATAGATTGTCATAAACACTCTTACGACACGTTAGGGGTTACTACCGTAACCCCTAACGTGTCGTAATAGGCGAAAAATAGGGACGGAACGAGAGGAGCTCAGGATCCCTTCCTCCCTCATAGACGGCAAGACGCCCGGGGAGAGGAGCCCTATTATTAGGGTCGCTGAATGTGCGTGGTGTGTATACGAGTAAAGCAAAGAGATTGGCAAGGTGTTTGTGAGGAAGAAGTTGGATATATTGGCACTGAGTGGAAGGAGGCGTCCTCTAGATTGACATAGGAGAAACTTGAATAAGGTAAAGAAAGCTAGGCGTTTGGGACAGGGTGGGAAAAAACGAGTTTTAATAAGAAAAGCCCAACCCACCATTTTTTTTGAGGCAAAATGGGTTTTATTGGGCAGAATTGGGTTTTATTGGGGAAAATTTAATTAAATTGTGATAAGTTCAGACTTCTGCAGCCAAATAGTATAAGGGGCCAGGTCTGTCGGCCATTGAGACTGGATTTTACAAAGTTCAAGTTTATTTTATACGGCTATCTGATAGTTATAATTTAGCAATCTGAGAGCTATTTAATAATTAACTCAAGTGATGAATGATGAGTGTTTTGAGTCTTGGCCATGAGTCCTGATTCAATAGGTCACATGACTGATTAAGTCTATTGTTAATATTAGATTGGCTCTGGGATTGTCCCGAATGGGTCTTCAATTTCTGGATTATTCAAAATCAAATAATAATAATTACAGATTCATAATTTCCTATACCAGCCTACTAGGTGTAGTATACTAGATATAAACCGTATAATGCATAGTAATTAATAATGCTAAAATAATTTACAAACTTAATGTTTATTTCTTCTTCTTGTTTCATATACTTTCCTATTTGTTTGTAAATTGTATATAAATTAATATAATACTTTCATAGTTTCACTTGATTTTGGATTTTGAGGTGCTTTTTTAGTGTTTTATTATGTGGGTTTCATTAGTTATTTTTTGGGTGGGTAGTGGGCAGTGCCCACCCTGGGTTGCGAGTGCTTACGGACCTGATAGCGGGAGCAGTGAGGGAGAGAGGGAGCAACTTTGGATTAAGTGAGTTTTGTGGGTCAATATAGCGTAGTGGTACAGACTCACCTAAATGCGCGAGTAGGAGATTTAGTGGCTGAGAATGTGGTAGGGAGGTATGTCGTTCACGATAAAAATTACAGTGGAGAGAACCTGATACGTTTGTTAATGGAGCATGAACCGGTGAGTGAAGCAACAACCGGTGGATGGAAGCATCTCGGTCAACAGATACAGACACTAGGCTGAATCCCCCAGGATGAAGGGTGGCCGACGGCATGGCGCATCACACAATCACACAACTTAGCCCTTTCGAGTTAAAGGGTCCGGCCGGAAACCACAAAACACACGCTGGATCACGACGGCGGTCCGAGGTCCGTGCCAGCAGCAGGGACCGACAGCGTGACTGGCTTACCTCTGACGCGTCATGATGATTGCCCCCACTCCGCAGCCCACCCACGGCCATCCCGTTTCTCAACGAGACGCCAAGGGCGGGAAACCACATCAGTGCAGCGTCAAAAATTAACCATTCATAAATATTCTCCACTCACGCCTATTCACTACACGCTGTCTCGCTACCTCCACACTCTCCTTCCTAACGCCTGCTTCACAGCATCCCCCTACCCAAACTACGGTCTACCTTTAAGCCTACGGTCACTCGCCTCCGCCTTAATCACCTTTTTTACCAATATCCCGTCATCCATCCTCACCATGTGGCCGAACCCTCTCAGAACACGCGAATCCACTGTCCTCGAACTTCACCACCTCCGTTTTGATTCGAACCACGTCGTTAGTGAACCTGTCACTCGGCGACACTCCAGCCATGCTCCTCAAACATTACACTTCGAAAAAATTCAACCTTTTTCTCTCCTCTGCTCTCACTCCCCCCCCCCTATGTCTCAGTGTTATGTGAAAGTTTTTCATGGTTGGGATAATCGGGTAAATGCAAGGTAAAAATGATTAAACATTGGTTTTAGAATATTATTTTTTGAATAGAACAAAGTAACAAGACAACAGTTACTCTATCAATAGAGCACTGAACATTGACTGTATGAACGGACTCGACGGAACTAAAGTGTAGAAGAACAGCAAAAAGAAATGTATTAAGTGTAAGACGAGAGTAGCGTGGAGTAGCGCCCTACACCCGAAGTCTTCAGCTGATGGAATGTGTCTGTCCTAGAGTAGCGCAGCGCCCTCTACCCGATAGCTGCAGCTGATGGAGTGCTTTTTTGCTCTGTAAATCAGGTCTGCCCCTGAAATAATATGTGGGAGGGCCTTGTTAATGGGTATGAAGTGGTCCTCCAATAAGGGGACCATTCACATTTTTGGATCATCTAAAGAGGCGGGGCTTCCTAATACCCTGACCTCATTGGTAAATATACAATTTAGTACGTTAGCTAATTTACAGGCTCCTCCCATCTTTATGTATACAATATAAGATAACCCTGCGCTCAAAGTGTTATTGGATCTAGTCCATACGATTGCTGACACACGGAGTTTTACAAGGAGCGCAAATGGCCCTCAACTCGTCAACGTCTCCTACGTCATACGATCCACATGGGGACCACCTGTTTCTCTAAACAAACAACGGGGGGGGAATTAAAAATATGCAAGGCAAGGGATTTCTTCGTGTAACTTAAGCTAGGGTTAACAGGCCTAAGGCCTACACTGTTTCTAGGGGCACACACTACGCAGCTGTTAACGGTGGCTGATCATAACATCAGCTCCGTATAGCAGTTTGGACAACGCCATCCCCGTACAGCCCTCTCTTTGCTTCCATCCCTAACGTCCTGCAGCTCATTACAATCTTCAGCGCACCGAGCATTTTATACCCCTTCTTCAGTTTCCAATAGTTCAAGTCTTCTCCACATTGGAGCCCAGACACTCTCCATTTGAGAGGACACTAATTCTGCTCGCATCAACTGTCTTCGAACATCTCATTACTTTACTTTTACCTACTTTCACTCGAAGCTTCTTCCTCTCACACACCACCAAACTCAGACACTAGCCTACATAGCTTCTCCTCTGAATCCGCCACCAGCGTCGCATCATCCGCAAACAGCAACGGGCTCGACTGCCACCTGCGCTCATTCGCTTCCAACAGCTTCAAGCCACGATCCAGCAAACTCGCGTTCACCTCCCTGACCACTTCATCCATGTAGAGATTTTAACAGCCAGGGAGACATCACGCAGCCTCGTCTCAGAATCACTTTCCCTATGAACCAATCACTCTTCTTGCTTCCCAATCTGACACATGCTCGGCTGCCAACATAGAAACTCTGCGCCGCTTTCAATAGATTTCCGCTCACTCCATACAAAGAGATATCCACAAGTATACACGGGTAAGGATGGGCCATGGGGTGGTAGTGGGATGAGAACGACTGGATTTCTTGCTGATTTTGGTGAGTGATTTGGATGTAGGAATGATTTCCTTTCCCTTATCACTTTACACACTGATCTTTCTCTATATATATTATATCGCACAGTGAGAACTTACTTGGATTTGGCGGGATTTCGGTCTTCACGAATTGCCACTTCATGTGGCGTCTACTCTTCGATAGTCATAATGTACTACGCACCTATTGTTATACTAAAATCGCGTCATTCTAACTGGCAGGGTTAGTTCTTTCTAAACTACAGTCACTAACATTACTTCTAGTCAGTAATGGTCATTGATGTTAAGTTAAAGCTTCCAAAAGGTGCTTCTGTTCTGATAGACCGCGCTCGTCATGGTTAAATGCGCACTGAACCCCTCAGTTTCTTAGCACAGCGGCGATCATCTTTCAATCCCGCCGGTTGGTAACAACATACGCACGGACCCTTCAGGACATTATGAACACAAGATGGTTTACTTCATACTACAACAACTACGACTTACGCTTTCTTACCATAATACAATCATATTATCTTAAAAACAATGGTATGCATTTTATTTACAAGAAAATCTTAGAACGATATACTTCCAAGATGAAAGAAATTACATTATCCCTTTACTATACGTCAGAGGGAAAACATCGAGGAAGCAGCACAGAGCGGGAACACCATTGGAAGTTGAGAAAAGGATAAGAAGGGAAGAAATCAAGGACCACTGCCACAAACCATACATTCCAAAACTCCAGATGTCCACGTCATACTGAACTAGATGGTTGAAACAATATACAGCAACAATATACAATTTACAGTTTTCTTTCCTCCGACTAGGCATTGTGGGTTTTATTTCCCACGGGGGAGACAGTAGGATTTGCGGGTGTTGAGAGGGAAGGATGGAGAAAGGTTTGACCATCGACTAGTGGAAGGAAAATTCAGAGTGGAGCAGAGGTAGAAGGGGAAAATGAGTAACAGGAGAAGGAGAACTTGTAGAAGTTAGGGAATTGAATGTGAAGAGAAGGGTTGAGAAGTTTCCACAAGGCAAGAGTGAGGAATAGGACAGTGTGTGCTGGCAACAAGGCATGAATTATATTAAGGAAGTATGGGACACGATCAAGAAGCGCTGTTGAGATGTACGATAAATGAGTTTTGTGTGCCGTGAAGGAGGGTGTAGGAGAACGGCTGCGAGTGATGGAACGATGTCGTTGGACTGCATAGCGGCGGTGCAGAAGGAAAGAGCCTTTGAGGAGTGGTTGCTAGAGAGGTCGGTGGTGACCTATAATATCTAAATAAGCAGAGAAAAGAGGTGAAGAGGGTGGTAAGGAGAGCTCTTAGGGGCGCTGATGCTAAGTGGGGTAGGCGGTTGCGCCCGTATTTCAAGAGCAAATGACAGTTCTGGTAAGAAGTACAAGGGATGAAGAAAGGCGAGACTGGGAAGGTGACGGCGGTAAAAAATGAAAACTGCTGGCTAATGCGCAAGAGTTGTGATGTACGGAAAAGATGGGCTGAGTATTTTGATGAGTTGTTGACTGTTGGGTATGTCAAAGAAGCCGACATTATTGGTGTATATGTGGTGGTGCACGGATGCCGGTTTTGAGAGGGATTTGTTGCGGACATTACTAAGGAAGATGTGCAGGAGGCGGTAGAGGTGATAAAAGCAAGGAAAGCCCCTGGTTTGAAAGGAATTGTGAATAGAGTGCCCGAGTAGGGATAGAGTAATGATGGTCGAATGGATAAAGTTGCATTGGGGTCTGTATTTTGCGTAGGACGTGGTGCAGATTGAGTGGCACAGTGCTTGCATTGTTCCGTTGTATGAAAGCAAAGGAGATAAAAATGAAGAAGCTGCAATTTGAGAGGCACCAGCAAGTTATTTGTCGGTAGGTTGCATGGGAGAGTGTTAATCAAGAGGGTCAGAGACAGTATGCATTGTGCGATTGGCGAGGAACATTGTGACTTCAAGAAATGTAGATGGTGAGCCGATCAGATTATTGTAGCGAGACATGTCTACGAGAATTTACCGAGAGGAAACTACGTGATCTGGAGCTTCATGAATCTGGAAAAGGGAGGCACCGTGGTGGGTGTTGCGTTTGTATGGAGTGGGCGGAAATTTGTTGAAAGGCGGTTCTGAGTTTGTATGTTGCCAGCAGAGCAGATTTCAGAGTGTGGAGCGAGATGAGCGCTTGGTTCACAGTGTAAGCGAGCCAGACAAGGTCGCGCTGTCACCCTGGCTGGACTATTGGTTCACAGTGTAAGCGAGCCAGACAAGGTCGCGCTGTCACCCTGGCTGGACTATTGGTTCACAGTGTAAGCGAGCCAGACAAGGTCGCGCTGTCACCCTGGCTGGACTATTGGTTCACAGTGTAAGCGAGCCAGACAAGGTCGCGCTGTCACCCTGGCTGGACTATTGGTTCACAGTGTAAGCGAGCCAGACAAGGTCGCGCTGTCACCCTGGCTGGACTATTGGTTCACAGTGTAAGCGAGCCAGACAAGGTCGCGCTGTCACCCTGGCTGGACTATTGGTTCACAGTGTAAGCGAGCCAGACAAGGTCGCGCTGTCACCCTGGCTGGACTATTGGTTCACAGTGTAAGCGAGCCAGACAAGGTCGCGCTGTCACCCTGGCTGGACTATTGGTTCACAGTGTAAGCGAGCCAGACAAGGTCGCGCTGTCACCCTGGCTGGACTATTGGTTCACAGTGTAAGCGAGCCAGACAAGGTCGCGCTGTCACCCTGGCTGGACTATTGGTTCACAGTGTAAGCGAGCCAGACAAGGTCGCGTTGTCACCCTGGCTGGACTATTTCTTCATAGATGAAGTGGTCAGGGAGGTAAACACGAGTGTAATGGGTGGAGGTTTAGGGCTCTAGGGAGCACATGGGTGGAGTTGGCAGTTGAGTCGGCAACTGTTTGCGGATGATACGGCACTTGTGGCATGTTCAGAGAAGTGGTGTAGGCTAGTGTCGAAGCTTGGAAGAACGGTAGAAGAGGAGTGTTTATTGATGGCAGTTGTGCTACAAGTACCTGGGCTCCCATGTGGATAAGACGTGTAATTGCGAGTGAAGGATGTTAAGTATTGGGTACACTGAAGAGTAATAAGCTGTAGGATGTTGAGGCTGGAGAGAGGGTTGTATGAGGGGGAAGTCGTCTCCACTAAGTTCTATGGGCTGAGACTTGGGAGACGAGAGCAGAAGAGGAAAGAAGATTTAATTTTTTCGATATTAAATGTTTGAGGGTCATGGCTACAGTGACGCTGAGAGATGAGATCGATACTGACGTTCGAATTAGAACAGGGATGTTGAAGAAGATTTAGAACAGAGTAGATTTACGTGTTCTGATATTGTTTGAGAATATAGTGTATATGGATGATAGGAGATAGGTGGAATAGGTTACGAAAGCGGAGGTTAGTGGACGTACGCCCAAAGATAGACCAACGCTTGCTGGCGTAAAGCAGGCGTTAGGAAGGAGAGCCATAAGTATGGAGGTAGCAAGAGAGCGTGCAATGAATAGGTTTATTTCCGCGTGGGTATAAAAAGTGTGTGGGGGGCGTCTTGCCGTCAGCCACCCCCTTTCTGGGGAATCATCCTTATATGTATTAAATGCATGACCTAGTTTGTATTTGAATGTATTTGTATGTATTAATGTATTGAATCTGTTGCGTAGCCTACCACAGGTCATGCGGTTCATCATCAATTTATTTCGACTCTTCAGACTACTTTTAAAATACTTTTTCGCTTTAGATATTCGTGAAACTCAGCGAATGTCGCTTTTTCAAAATTAGACACGCAACGTCTGTTATAAAATTCTATTTACGTTTGTTAAAATCAAGTAAAAGGTGCGAAGGTTCAAATGATTGCACTGGTTATTATAAATATTATTTTGGATTAAGAACAAGGTAACAGGTTAGCTCCCAATCGAGCACTATCAATGATTGTGATATAAACAGACACAACGGAACAAAAGTGTAAATGAACAGCAAAAAAATAAGTGTAGCGAAGAACAAAAACAGAGGAAAGCGCCCACCCTGTAGGAGATGCAAAACACGGGACATAAATACTGATGAATTACACAGTTAAGTAACAACCAATGGAACACATATAAATGATGAAGGAAATGTCACAGCTACTATGAAAGTATAATACCAGACACATATCACACCGAGTGTTCGATCGCTGTTCTGATCAGGCTCCCTCCACCCGAGCAGCTCTGCTATAAAATGTGTGGTCCCCTACAATTTACCCCTGCACTCCTAAAACAATATAGGAGGGCCTTACTTATGTATATGAAATGATCCTCTAATAAGGAAACCACTCTAAATTTTGCCCCTCCCAGGAGGTGTGGTGTCCTAATACCTTGACCTTATTGGCAAACATACAATTTAGGCCGTTAACAAATTTCGTTGGCACCTCCCATCTGTCTGTTAATTTGGGTTAACCTGAGCTTAACACATCCCTCTTTTGTGTTATAGGATCCAGGCCACACAATGCTGACTCGACGAGATTTACAGGATGTCCAAATGGCACTACACTCGTCAACGTCTCTTGGTCATGTAATCCCATATGGGGACCACCTGCTTTTCTAAACATACTTTGGAGGGGAATCGAAAAATATGGAAGGCAAGGGATTTCTTCGTGTAACTTAAGCTAGGGTTAACAGGCCTAAGGCCTACACTGTTTCTCGGACAGACACAACTCAATCTTTATAGTAATGTTTGGTTAGACATTGCGTCACATATATGTGCTAGTGGAAGCGGATCATAACGCGTCAAACTCGTCGAATTTTTGACGCAGCCTCACCATAATAAATGATGGTACGAGATGAGGCTTTCGCAAGTCAAATAATATATGGCCGTAACAGGACTTACTGTCAAAGGACCAACTACAGCCGTTGTCGAGCAGCCAAGGATTACGAAGTCAAAAATTTCCATGCAGAGTGCATTGAACGTTCAGTACCTACAATGAAGGCATGGGACGTTCAGTACCAACAATAGAGGCATTGAACGTTCAGTACCTACAATAAAGGCATTGAACGTTCAGTACCTACAATAGAGGCATTCAACGTTCAAAACCTACAATAAAGGCTTTCAACGTTCAGTACCTACAATAAAGGCATTCAACGTTCAGGACCTACAATAAAGGCAATCAACGTTCATTACCTACAATAAAGGCAATCAACGTTCATTACCTACAATAAAGGCATTGAACGTTCAGTACCTACAATAAAGGCATTGAACGTTCAGTACCTATAATAAAGGCATTGAACGTTCAGTACCTACAATAAAGGCACTGAACGTTAAGTACCTACAATAAAGGCATTGAACGTTCAGTACCTACAATAAAGGCATTGAACGTTCAGTACCTACAATAAAGACATTGAACGTTCAGTACCTACAATAAAGGCATTAAACGTTCAGTATCTACAATAAAGGCATTGAACGTTCAGTACCTACAATAAAGACATTGAACGTTCAGTACCTACAATAAAGGCATTGAACGTTCAGTACCTACAATAAAGGCATTGAACGTTTAGTACCTACAATAAAGGCATTGAACGTTCAGTACCTACAATAAAGGCATTGAATGTTCAGTACCTACAATAAAGGCATTGAACGTTTAGTACCTACAATAGAGGCATTGAACGATCAGTACCTACAATAAAGGCATTAAACGTTAAGTACCAATAATACAGATACAGACACCAGGCCGTATTCCCCAGAAAATGGGGTGGCCAACGGCAAGGCGCACCTCACACCCTCGCACGCTCACACCTTAGCTCTTTTGTGCAAAAGGGTCCGCCCGGTACCCCCTCGACATACACTCTGGGTCACGAGTGTAGTCCGAGGATCCGTCGTCAGCAGTAGGGCCCGACAGTTTTCACTGGTTTACTCCCGCCGCGTCATAATGGCCGCCCCCCCCCCAACCCACGACCATCCCAACAGCGGGATGCCAAGGGCGGAAAAGCACATCAAAGCAGCGTCAAAATCAACCATTCACACCATTCTCCTCTCACGCCTGTGCAATGCACGCTCTCTCGCCACCTCCACATTCATATCTCTCCTTCCCAACGCCTGCTTCACACCATCCATCCACCCAAACTTCGGTCTACCTCTAGTCCTGCGACCACTCGCCTCCGCATTCATCACCCTTTTCACAAATCTCCCTTCATCTATCTTCTCCTTGTGCCCAACCACCTCAGAACACGCGAATCCACTCTGTCCTCCAACTTCTTCACTATCCCTGTTTTGATTCGAACCACGTCGTTGGTGATCCGGTTTCTCAGCGTTACTCCAGCCATGCTCCTCAAACATTTCATCTCGAGAAAATTCAATCTTCTTCTCTCCTCTGCTCTCACCCCCCAAGCCTCAGCTCCGAAGAGCACAGTTAGGACAACAACACCCTCATACAGCCCTCTCTTTGCTTCCCCCCCCAACGTCCTACAGCTTATTACACTCTTTAGTGCACCTAACACTTTACATCCCTTCTTCACTCGCGCCTCCACTTCAGCTTCCACTAGTTCAGTTTTCTCCACATGGGAGCCCAGATACTTAAAACACTGAACTTCCTCCATGAGCTCTCCATTTAGGGTGACATTTATTTTTCTCGCATCAACAGGCCTCGAACATCTCATTACTTTACTCTTACCGACGTTCACTCGAAGCTTTCTCCTCTCACACACTCAACCAAACTCAGACACTAGCCTACATAGCTTCTCCTCCGAATCGGCAACCAGGGCCGTATCATCGTCAAATATCAACTTCCTCGACTGCCAACTCTGCCCATTCGCTTCCAACAGTTCCAAGCCACGACCCAGCACACTCGCGTTCACCTCCCTGACCACTCCATCCATATGGAGGTTGAACAGCCAGGGAGACATCCCGCAGCCTTGTCTCAGTCCCACTTTCACTGTGAACCACTCACCTCGCTCCCCACTCAGACACATGCTCGGCTGTCAGCATAGAAACTCTGCACCGCTTTCAACAGATATCCGCCCACTCCATACAAACGCAACACCCTCCACAGCACTTCCCCGTCAATCCTGTCGTATGCCTTCTCCTGATCCACGAAGGCCAAGAACACATCCTTTCCTTTGGCAAGGTACTTCTCACAGACCTGTCTCACTGCAAAAATCTGATCGGTACACCCTCTACCACTCCTAAAGCCACACTGTTCCTCTCCAATTGCGCAGTCCGTACAGTCTCTAATCCTTTTGATCAGCACTCTCCCGTACAACTTACCAACCACACATAACAGA
>SDVV010015561.1:887-14492 GCA_016164225.1 Gammarus roeselii | reverse complement strand
CGCAACCCTTGTTGCAAAGCATACTGATTACCTTCCCAACAATTGATGCACGTGACCCTTGTTGCAAAGCATTACGGATTACCTCCCCAACAATTGATGCACGTAACTCTTGTTGCAAAGCATACTGATTACCTTCACAACAGTTGATGCACGTAACCCTTGTTGCAAAGCATACTGATTACCTTCCCAACAATTAATGCACGTAACTCTTGTTGCAAAGCATACTGATTACCTTCCCAATAATTGATGCACCGCAAATCATTGTATTTCTCGACGAGCAGAGGAAAACTTGCCCTGTTGCAATATGGCCTGCGATATGCAACAAATGCCTGGAATGTGGTCACGTCATCCAACACTGCAATCCGGATACGCCTCAGTGCTTCAGGAAATGCGCAGGCGTTAGATAAAATTCTATACATACCTTTTTTTTCTGTGTGGTGTAGTTGTGTATCTGTGTTCTCTCTGATGGTGTGAGTCCTATAAATCATTGTAACCATAGGTTAAGGTGAATATCTCAATTGTACCATTATGCTCATTAAATGTGTTTATATGGTTTTCATTATAGTACGGGTCAATTGACGAGGGAAAATGCTAGGCTTCCTGGATCCCAGACCAGATGATATGGAAGCTATGCTATCTATATCAAGGGCCAAAAGCTAAGGACGCCAGGTTACCTAGATCACGGTTAAGATGGCAGGAACGCTAGGCTGCCTAGATCACGAGCTAGCTATCAGGGGGTGAGGCTACTTGGATAATTTACGAATTGGCAAGGAAACCTGCAAAATGACAAAAAAGATACCTAGATTTCTGAATTTACTATTCAATTTGCAGGAAGCCGGGCTACTAAGATAGCAAGTTTAGCAGAGCCCGCAAGTTAATTTGATCGCGGTGTAAGGGCTCGTAAAACGATGCTCTGCATTCTCCTCTCGCTCCCTCACAAGTAGATTTATGAGTATTGTGAACAGTGTATTACTTTCAAGATTGTTGTAATATAGTTATACCATTGTATTGACTCTATTGGAAGCTGTGCCACAGGAGTAGTTCCCTTGGTGGTGGAAGTTTCTCCGCACGCCTGGTGGATTTCAGTCCAAAGCTGTGTAATCATAAACTAGCGAATCATCAGTCGTCGAAGTTCTTCAACCAGCCAATTACGCGGCGTCGAAATTTCTGGCAGTATCAAACAAAGTTCAGGAGCTAAGCAAAGTCCGTACATTAAGAATGGCACCACATTCTAGCAACAAAATGTTAATTTGTTGACAGGTGCAAGCAAAGCTAGACCAGCCTTGCATAGAAGTAATGAAACAGCTAGTAATTAACAAGTAATTTTAGCAACTTATAACAACTACCTGGCACCTTCAGTGTTGCCCTCCAGTGCTCAACCTATCGACAGTATACGCTCTGGCCCCACTTCTGTTCATTCGACTGCCTCACGGTGACAAACTAGCTGAGGCCAATCACCGCTTTCCACAACATCCGTCTTGTCAAGTCCACATGGTCCACTCTCCAGGCAGGCATTTTGGAGATCGGACGGGGCAAGAATTAATTTAATGACAAGTGTGGTGAAAATTTTCCCACCGACGTTATGCCAGGTAGAGATTATATTTATCTTATGCTAAAATTTAACGTGAAGTCACCACATCACTGTCTTCCTTCTCCCACTGTTTGATCTTTAATGTGGTACTGCAACTTTGACTTCTATTATGTTAGATCTCACCAATAAAGTAAACTTACACATGAATTCACTCCTAATTACACCTCCTCATGGTTCATTGTGTAAGGTCATAACCAGTTGGAAGGGGCATATAATTACAGGCTAAACCCTTAAAGCGGTACAGGCATCACTTGACCTCGTTTCTATGTCATTGACTGGCATGACGCGTTAGCTGTTGCTTTTCTCCACCTAGTAAGGATTTTTTAACAATGCTATAGGGTGCGGTTAATTGTTACTTTATGAGACTGTTCAACCAATGGTTACCGATTTTGCCCACTATTTTGGACTGGAATTTTTTTTTGTCAAATTTTCGGTTGTGCAGAAATGAAGTGATTGCCGAAAAGCTCATGAACGTTAATCGATATTTAACACTTTGAACGGATTTGGGGTCTACTGTATTATGACCCTTGTTTATAGTTCAATTTACCTGAGTAATTATTGGTATAAAATAGTTACGTTTTATTCCTACAAGGTGTGTGAAAGTTTCTCACAACAAGCCTGTCGTAGTCAATTGATCTTTGATAAAAGATTAGAAAGTCAGAGCTGGTTAGGAAGAATGAAAGAGTGATTTAGTGACTGTGGGTAATGTATAGTGTGCATGTACACCATTGAATTAAGTGGCAAGCGACAGTACGTAGTGTAAAGTGTGCATGTATACCGTTGAATTAAGTAACAAGTGATAGTACGTAGTGTAAAGTGTGCATGTACACCATTTAATTAAGTAATAAGTGCGTAGTGTAAAGTGTGCATGTACATCATTGAATTGAGTAACAAGTGGTAGTAAGTAGGGTAAAGTATGCATGTACATCATTGAATTAAGTAACAAATGACAATACGTAGTGTAAAGTTTGCATGTACACCACTGAATTAAGTAACAAGTGACAGTACGTAGTGTAAAGTGTGCATGTACACCATTGAATTAAGTAAAAAGTGACAGTACGTAGTGAAGTGTGCATGAACATCATTGAATTGAGTAATAAGTGCGTAGTGTAAAGTGCGCATGTACACCATTGAACTAAGTAATGAGTGCTTAGTGTAAAGTGTGCATGAACACCATTGAATTATGTAATAAGTACGTAATGTAAAATGTGCATGTACACCATTGAATTAAGTAACAAGTGCATAGTGTAAAGTGTGCATGCACACCATTGAATTAAGTAATAAGTGCGTAGTGTAAAGTGTGCATGAACACCATTGAATTAAGTAATAAGTGCGAAGCGTAAAATGTGCATGTACACCATTGAATTAAGTAATGAGGGTGTAGTGCAAAGTGTGCATGTACACCATTGAATTAAGAAACAAGTGACAGTACGTAGTGTAAAGTGGGCATGTACACCATTGAATTGAGTAACAAGTGACAGTACGTAGTGTAAAGTGTGCATGTACACCATTGAATTGAGTAACACGTGACAGTGTGTAGTGCTGATTGGGCTTGTACACCATTGAATTGAGTAACAATTGACAGTGTGTAGTGCTGATTGGGCTTGTACACCATTGAATTGAGTAACAAGTGACAGTGCGTAGTGCTGATTGGGCTTGTACACCATTTAATTGAGGAGCAATTGACTGTACGTAGTGCTGATTGATCTTGTACACCATTTAATTGAGTATCAAGGGATTGCGTACTGCTAATTGGGCTTGTACACCATTTAACTGGGTATGATGGGAATTATCCAATATGCATCATAAGAATTGTGTCCTTCAACGGTCAGGGGATTTGGGTCGGCTTTAGCCAGGGGAAATCAAGTTATTTGGCTTCAAAGTTTATGTACGGACCCTGTTTCCAGCTCTGGCCAAATGCAATAGTTGCGTGCTGTCGCCCAGCAGTTCACATCAAACTGCCCCTGCCTCTTTGTATCAGTAATGAACGACTCTGGAACAGTCATGACATGCAGGCCGACACGCAAGGAAGTGAAACATACCAAAGGCTTTCAACATATTTATTACACTACTTTATACATATTCCTAGCGGCTAGTTTACACAGTATCAATGCCTTCTTTTATATTATAGCATGTCTTTTTGCCCGTTTGGAGAACTTGTTGAC
Source organism: Gammarus roeselii (assembly GCA_016164225.1). Lineage (NCBI taxonomy): Eukaryota > Metazoa > Arthropoda > Malacostraca > Amphipoda > Gammaridae > Gammarus > Gammarus roeselii. The sequence goes on along the minus strand of SDVV010015561.1, from coordinate 10,736 downwards.
CTAAAAATAACTGAGCTAGGCATGCTCTTGGCGGTGCTCAGCAAGTTGCTGCATAACTTCTAACTCTGTCGCACAGAAGTCGACAATTTCATGCAGATTCAAAGGGGGCGGCTTCACACAATGTTGATTTGTCATGAAATAATAAATAATTATTGTATGAATATTATTCCAAATATGGCCTCTGTTTCATGTTTCCCATTTAATTAATATTGGTTATTATAGCTACTTTCCACTATATTGCGTCTAAAGTAAGAAGAAACACGCCAGCGCTGTGCTGAGACGAACGTAAGGCAGAGAATCCGGGCGCTGTCAAGACGAGCTACATTAGTCTAGAACCGTGGAGCTTGTACTGTGTGTTGAAGACAAAGAGCATCTGAGTGCTTGTGGGTTCTAAATGACCCTTGTGTTGTAGCAATGCTCGCCCTCACTGGCCTTCTTGTATTTAGCCCTTCCCGTGAGTGGGATTTCGCGTGCTGCGGTTAGTCGCCGTTCGGGTACAACACGCCCCGCTTAGTGTTGCATGTCCCCGTTCTTATTGATTTATTTTGCTTGCTGCGGTTAGTCGCCGTACGGGTACAACACGCCCCGCTTAGTGTTGCATGTCCCCGTTCTTATTGATTTATTTTGCTTGCTGCGGTTAGTCGCCGTACGAGTACAACACGCCCCGCTTAGTGTTGCATGTCCCCGTTCTTATTGATTTATTTTGCTTGCTGCGGTTAGTCGACGTACGGGTACAACACGCCTCGCTTAGTGTTGCATGTCCCCGTTCTTATTGACTTATTATTAGTTGTTTTTTGGATTAGGTCCAAACACATTCAGATGGTCAAATAAAGTAATATTTAGAAAGACACGAGGAATGTTTGCAAATTAGTTCATAACGTCAAGCCCATTGGCGACTTTTAGTTCATAACGTCAAGCCCATTGGCGACTTTTAGTTCATAACGTCAAGCCCATTGGCGACTTTTAGTTCATAACGTCAAGCCCATTGGTGACCTGCGCTTCGAGTGAAGGAGGAAACGAACGACTATTCTTTATTAACAATTTCTTGATACGTGAAATTAGAATTGCCCATGCCATAGCACATTGAGAAAATATCAAACACCTCGCATTGCTTTCTCCCTCAAAGATAAGAGTTGTGTGTTGTGCGTTGGTTTGGCTGTTGTAATTGTGTTATTATAATAGTCAGTCCATGATTGTTGCCGATGCAAGCCTGTTTCTGTTGTGTATTGAATATCTCTTAAGAAATGTATTATTACTACCGCGTCTTGGTTTCTTAAACTCACGCCAAGAGTTGACACGAGACGCGGTCACGCAACTCATTCATTCATGAAGTTCTGATCGGAATAACTTTGAATCCAAGACTACTGATGTGCAAGTGGATTCTGATCCCATGATAACCCAAGAAAGCACGTTAATTAAGAGTATGGGTCATGACAAGTAGAGAGGATGATGATAAATTAGAAAAATCTCTAAAATAAGTATTAACTCTGAATGGATATGAGAAGCTATGATGTGATTTACAATAAGTAGATCTTGTGGTCTTCAATTGATGCCTGTTTAGTCCACCAGTAACTGAACAATCTATAATATTGATGCATTAATAACAGAACCTATTTCAACTCTGGAACGTTCTAGCAAGGTCTTCAATGGGGATTTGTTCTATTACTGACTTGTGCAGCATTTAAGATTATAAGTTAGGGCCGTAAAGAATTAAACATAGAAGCTTCGCATTACTCTCGCTAATTGTTTCAACTGATACAGAACGCCACATCGTGGAAATGATCTCGTTACGATTATACATACACAGGGGTAAATCTGTTTCATACGGCTATGACTCCTTGATATATTGATTTATTTTTATTTTTTTGACAAGGCAACATTTATGAACAATAACATGGAGTGTTATTGCACAATTTTTTATGTCATTCGTGTTTAAGATTTGATCATAGTCAGAAACGCAACATTTGGCTGTATTTCTGGCGCCTACGTGGTACCAACTTAGCATGCTAAACTAATAGAGTTAGCACATGTTGAAGAATTTTGATCGTTGAGCATAAATGGCTATTAACTAATTGTACATCAGTCGAACATTGGATCAGGCGACTGGGCAAGATCAGGTGGTAGAGTAATGGCAGCGAATCGACGGGTTTACTCAGTTTTTTTCCAGGACATAGCTGGTCACATCTTTCGGAGTGTCCACCATAACTTTGGAGGAGTACCTCACGACGTTTTCAGCTACCGGAGGCTGTGGTAACTCGACCGACCTGCCGACCACTACCTCCGCCCCGTCATCCTCCTCAATGCTGTCGCCCAGACCCATCGACGCGCGCGTGATGATCGAAGGAGCTTTATCACTTTCTGCAGTCGTTTTCAGCAGACCCTCCGGGATGTTTTCCCGAACATACCCAGTCACTGGAGCCATGGAGTCAACAAATGGGTCACTTGTCTCCACTCCTATAGCCTGTTGCTCGACTAAAGGCACAGGGATCACCACAGCAGTCCACCCGCCATACGAGGCCGGGGAAGCGCGAGCATCGGACTGTCTGTTCTTAAAGCGGTTCAGTTGATCAAGGGGAAGTCTTTCCGCGTAGCGGTTGAATTCAGTTACCCTCATTGGCGCTACAGTAGCCGCTGTACTTGTTACAGAAACTTCAGCAGAGGATTCTAAAATGGGTGGTTTGACTTCCCCTTTGTTCATCCCAAAGATTGTGTTAGTGGGCTGCTTTGCTTTCTGTTTACCATCTCTGTTCACTATTTCTCCCTCTGACCTGATAGTCATCGATGATGACACTGACAGAAAGATTGGTTTTGAGTCATCAGGCATTTCATTCACGTCATCTGCGCTCGGTAGTCCAGCTGGTCTGAAATGGGAAACTGGTCCTTCATTTCTCAATTCAATGGACCTTAGTGAATCTTCTCTGTTCTCCTTATGATTATCCCTAATGGCTGATTCAGTACTAGATGCTCCTGCATAATGTACCGCATCAGAAGCTGTGAAGTGACTTGTCTCAACCGGACTCTTTAGTTCCTCCTCTTGACCTGTAAGCGGTGGGGGCTCTTTGAACTCGCTGGAAGAGAGGGCATCCATCATTCCTGACTCTTTCGGACTGTCATTGGGGACATGCTCGTCTAGAGGATGTATTGGTGCAGCCGTTTCCTTCAACCTTCGATCTAACGAGGGCTGTGCCAGGTCATCCACGACGCTGGGTACGAAGGTTTTATCCTGCAAGCTGAGGCGTGATAGAGGTGGATATTCAACCATGTGTGGCAGCAGTGCGGTGGAGCCTTTTGGAGGCTCACGGAAAGGCCCTATCACTTTGAGCTTCTCTTCGCTGTGAGGCAATTGCACACTATGAACAGCAGGTACGAGGGGAGTCTTATTGTCGAGAACATTAACTCCTTTAGCTGACAGCATCGTGTCTCTCTCATCCTCGGGGTACTCTCCCCGTCGACGAACTGGGAAATTCCCTCCCATAAAATTGTGGAAATTTGTGAAGAAATTCGTTAAGGAGAATGAAGACTCTTCCTCTGGTTCCTCTTCAAATGCGTACTGGGTATTTGTGTAATCGCTGAGCATTGTGGGGTACGAGCTCACTGCGGTGTATGGGTTGTGAGGGTTGTGTGGGTTGTATGCTTCCAACTTGTACAAGTCTGTCTCACGGTTACTCTGTTGTCCAAATTTTATCTGATCCGCTCTCACTAAAGAGGCTTTGTTAGCTTTTTCAAACGCATCTTTTGAAATTATTTTTGCTTTTACGATTTTAACTGCAGGGGGTCCGACCCGATACCGATTTCTCTCGTCTGAATAGTAATACTGCGGCTCATAAGGTCTGGGTGTTGTTGTCGTAGTTGTAGTAGTTGTTGTAGTGGTTGTTGTGGTCGTAGGTTTTGGTCGTGGCGGAGGTGGCGGAGGGTAGGTAGGGTGGCGACGCCTTTGGGGTGGGGGTGGTGGAGGAGGTGGTGGTGGCGGTGGAGGAGGTCTGTGCGGTCGTCCTGGTCTGTGGGGCGTGCGGTGTTGAGGAGGAGGGGGTGGAGGAGGCGGGCCTCTTCTCTGGTTAGTGGAGTACCTCCTGTTACTATCCATGTATGGAGGTGGAGGGTAGGGTGGAGGAGGCCCGGAAAGAAATGAGGGGTGATTATGCGGATACTTGTGCAAGTCAAATGGAGGAGGCGGTGGTCGCCTTCTTCTGTCGTGGTCATGAGGACGAGTTCGTCGATCGTCTTCTTCTTCGTGTGAATTGTAGGGTTTCCCACCACTGCCATACGGACGAGTTCGTCGATCGTCTTCCTCCTCGTATGAATTGTATGGTTTTCTACCACTGCCATACGGACGAGTTCGCCGGTCGTCTCCTGCTTCTTCGTAAGAATTGTACGGTGCTCTGCCCTGATTTGGGTTTCTAAACTCGCGATCTTCGGCTGAATGCAAAAGTGGCGGAGGCTCATTGAAATCCTCGGGACGAATGGATTCTATGACTTGATTGTGGGCGTTGTATAGGATTGGTTGAAAAGGGTCATCATCTACTTTTACTCGGGCAGGTGCGATTGTTGTAGTTGGTGTTGGTTCTGGCGGACTGGTCGTTTGGACATGAAAACCTGTCGGATCTTGATATGTTAACGTAGGTTTTTCGTGTAATGGGGCTTTGTGCTCTGGCTCAGCATGGAAGAAAGGTTTCGAAAAATCGTTTGCTATTGGTTTAAAGGAATCATCAGAAAAATGAGATACATCAGACGGCACAAATGAAGAATGGTGATTATCGGTTTTAGGGTACTGTGCAGGGGGATTATTGTAGATTACATTACTGTATGGATTTTGGTTGTTGTATGCAAATGAAGGTACAATAATGCGCTCAGTGGTTGGAAAGTATCTTATTGTGGTCTTTGGGGTGGGTTTGTTTCTATTATTACGATGGTGGACAGTGGGTTTTGTGTAGCGTAGTTGAGGAACCTCCGTTGTTGTTGTAGTTGTGCTTGTAGTGGTTGTTGAGGTGGTTGTCGTGGTGGGCTTTGGTGTTTTGGTAGTTGTTGTCGTCGTCGGCATTGTAGTTGGAGGAGGAGCCACGGGGCCGTCGGGGTGCTGAGACAACAGGTCCGCTAGTGCTGCTCGCGGCGTGGAGCGCTCCTGCTGGCGTTCGATGCTGCGCCTCGTTGTAGCCACCGCCGGCTTCGCTGTCGTCTGTGACGCAGCTCGTGGCCTTACTGTGGTTGTGGTTGTCGTCCGCTGGAAAAGTCGGGAGTTGGCACGGCTGGGAGCCGCAGGTAGGATGTTCGGGGGCAACTCGTGTCTTGTTTTGCTGTGATTGCGGGACCCGAAACGAGAGATGAGAGGCTTCTTCGTTGTTTGCTGATAGCTTGCTTGGAAGCTCCTCTCAGTGGTTGGCTTTGCACCTAAACGCGAACTCACGGACCACTTGCTTGTTACTGGACTTGTTGACGGTCGTAGGGTGGTGGTAAGTTCAGCCACAGAGGTACTGGGGTTGAACTTGGCAGCTCTGGTCGTAGTCGTGTACACTCTTTCTGGAGCAGTCGTGATGGATGGTCTGGTAAAGGTAGAAGGCGTTGTAATCTGTACCTGGGGCCTCGGCGGCTCACTTCTTGATGTCAGTCCCAATTTTAAAGCCAAAGTGGGTTTCGAGCTCCTATCGCTGCCCCTGTTTGCTGAGAGTGGTCGCTTAGTGTCCAGTCGGCGACGTTGAATGGCCGGTTGCGTAGTCGTGGCCGTTGTGGCTGTAGTGGTGACTTCTCGTTTCGGCGTGAACTTCGTGGAGGTGGTGTCTGGTGTGGACTTCATGGGTGTGAGGCCCGGTGTGGTCGCTGTGGATGTAAATTTCGGTGTAGTTTTAGGCGTTGTATAACCTGATGTTGTTGATGTTGTTGACCGCTTGGTAATTTTATTTTCCAGAACATGTGATGCGATGTGGGTGGGTCTGGGAGGCGTTGTTCCCGCAACCTTCGCGTAGATGCGCTCCCTGCTGTTTCCCTGCAGCATCGTGCTGGCGTACCCACCGATGATCAGGGGCTTCGTCTGTTTATTGTCAGAGCCTCTGTTCTCATTTCCCAGCTTAGAAGAAGATCTGCTGATGCCGAAATTCACTGGCAAATCGAACAGCGAGTGCGACGAGGAATACTTTCCGTACGAGTTGAAGGGCTGGGTGCTGATCACTGATGTGGTGGGCTTCTTGTAGTTGTACCTACAATATACAAAAATAATCAACTCTAATATAAAGTTGGTAGAAGATAATTTAAAAGACTTTTTACTCTGCTATTCATGAGTAGTCACCAAATATCGGCAACATCGACGCTACCAAAATATCCCGTACGTCTTGAAGATAACATAACACTTCTGGACAAAAAATAGTCACAAATGTAAACATAATATAAAATATATATTCAGTATGTTGACTATATTACTAAATTCTCCCCCCATTCCGCACTCAAAGTTGGCGTTCTCTGCCTGCTGCATCACCGAAAGGAGCAGGGAGGGGTCGGCGTAAGATGGGCCCTCGAAGGAGTCCTGGGACACCATCCCCTACGGGTGGAGACAAGGGTTAGGAGCATCCTCAGTGGATGTAGGATACGTGCAAAACTATAGGTGGGTAAGGGATGTCCTGTGCAAGTGGAGATGAGACGCGGGCACTAATGCATTCGGTTGGATGGCAGGTTGCTATAGGCAACCAGAATGACCAATGTTTACGTGGAGATCGCTACGGCAGGTGCCCACGAAATGCATGGCCTCTGGTTGAATATACAGATGGGAAAAATGGGCGGAACAAATCTCATTGACTCGTCGTAAAGGACAGATAGAACTTTGAATCTGATTGTGTTGGCAAAATCAGGCGTTGATGTCAAATTCTTAAAAATGGCGGTGTAACATGAACACCCATCCGTTCAAGTGTTAGATTTTACAGTAAATTGACAAACATTGTGGTGGATTGTGTCAAAAGTTACGAATCGCTTAGTGGATTGTGCAGTAATCATCATTGGTTTGTAGTTTATGAGTGCTTGAATGACCAAAGAGAAAGAAGGAATAGATTAGCCTTGACCACTCTCTCAAAACCACAAGTGAGAAGATCCTATGTGGGTCTATCATACATGGAGCCAAACAGCGAGTGCTCAGTATCCTATGTGGGTCTATCATACATGGAGCCAAACAGCGAGTGCTCAGTATCCTATGTGGGTCCATCATACATGGAGCCAAACAGAGTGCTAAGTATCTTATGTGGGTCCATCATACATGAAGCCAAACAGAGAGTGCTAAGTATCCTATGTGGGTCCAACATACATGGAGCCAAACAGCGAGTGCTCAGTATCCTATGTGGGTCCATCATACATGGAGCCAAACAGAGTGCTAAGTATCTTATGTGGGTCCATCATACATGAAGCCAAACAGAGAGTGCTAAGTATCCTATGTGGGTCCAACATACATGGAGCCAAACAGCGAGTGCTCAGTATCCTATGTGGGTCCATCATACATGGAGCCAAACAGAGTGCTAAGTATCTTATGTGGGTCCATCATACATGAAGCCAAACAGAGAGTGCTAAGTATCCTATGTGGGTCCAACATACATGGAGCCAAACAGCGAGTGCTCAGTATCCTATGTGGGTCCATCATACATGGAGCCAAACAGAGTGCTAAGTATCTTATGTGGGTCCATCATACATGAAGCCAAACAGAGAGTGCTAAGTATCCTATGTGGGTCCAACATACATGAAGCCAAACAGAGAGTGCTAAGTATCCTATGTGGGTCCATCATACATGGAGCCAAACAGAGTGCTAAGTATCTTATGTGGGTCCATCATACATGGAGCCAAACAGAGAGTGCTAAGTATCATATGTGGGTCCAACATACATGAAGCCAAACAGAGAGTGCTAAGTATCGTATGTGGGTCCATCATACATGGAGCCAAACAGAGAGTGCTAAGTATCCTATGTGGGTCCAACATACATGAAGCCAAACAAAGAGTGCTAAGTATCCTATGTGGGTCCATCATACATGGAGCCAAACAGCGAGTGCTAAGTATCCAATGTGGGTTCATCATACATGGAGCCAAACAGAGAGTGCTGTGTATAGTGACCGCCCAACGGGGGAGTCTGCATTAACTTCGCGTTGGGACTCCGGTGTAACATTGAAGCAAATAATAATAATATGCTGTGTATAGTAGCGAAAGAGAATTCGTTCATGAATAAAGATTAAAAGAAATCTTCAATGGTCATTTTCCGCTCGACTTTGAACTAATTGGAAATTTAATTGATATTATCCATAGAGAAGGGTTTTCCAGATGTAATACCGTGAAAAAAATCAAATGAAGTTAAATTCCACGTAGGAAAAGCCAAGTTTATTTTTTTCGGTTAAAGACTAAGCATAAACGTATTTTTTTCCGCTACTGTACATGTGTACAGTAGCGGAAGATTTCACGAATTTTTTTCAAACGACCGAGTTTCTCCAATATGTCCATAATTATTTGCGCATGCTCTAGAATATAGGTTCAACTTTTTACCTATAATTTAAAATGGGAGAAATTCTACTTCTTGCTACGAAAGAAAAAGTTATGGAAATCCCTGATTAGAGCAGGCAAGAGTCTATGTTAGGTGAGAGCACCACTCACCGCTACCTCGTCTCCGATGTCGGTCCCGACGAGGTTGGGTCCATCTACAGATGGGAAGTCAGGGTCCGAGCGTCCTGCTCGGGGTCCCTTGGCCTCTACGATGATCACCTCTGCCGTCACCAGCCTCAGAGCCACCGTCAGCAACAGCGGTGCCAACAGGAGTCGCTGTGACTGCAACATCTGCGGGAACAGAGTACCGGTCACGTGGCTGCTCTTTGCAGGACCGCAGTGCATTAACACTACTTAGTGTCGCTCCCCCCCTCCCCCTCAACAAGAGCTTACCTGTCACTCGGTGGATCTTGATTACGATACTTTTAATTTAAAAGCGTTAGTGCACATTAGATGAGGTAGGAATAAAGGCGAGAGGATGTTGCAGCTCCTATTTCCGAGTTAACATGTGACTTCACATATTGCCCATCAAACTGACAAGCAGCACACGAGGGAAGGAGAATCAGGATGCTGGTGATGGTTCTTCATTTAATGCCTTAGATCTGGACAGCAATCGCATTGATGGTACAATGATGATTGTTCAGGTTTTTTAGGAGTAATTGGACAAACTTCGTCAGGCTGCTGGTGAGCTGAGGAGGGCAGTGTTGCCATTGACGGAGCTTGATAACTAAGATGGAGGAGAATATTGACGACTTTGACGCATACGAAGGGCGTCAGAGTCGTGCTAGCCCCAGGCGTGAAATTTATTCACAGGGATTTAACTCGAGACTTGTCGTCAACTGCAGCTATCATTCATCTACAGCGATATGAGCCTCACCAAGACCCCAGCACTCTTATTAGTCCAGCAATTGCTTCTGCGATTCGTATTTCTTATAATTATTTCCGCGTCATACTATCTGTTATGCTTAGCGCGTAAGGATCATGTCGTTAAGGGAATATTCTTCGTGACGATATATGCATATTCATGCTGTATCATGTCATCTCATTCAGAAAAATTACCTCACTCACGAGGAGAATTGAATAAAAGGAATAAAAGAGCCACCTTTATCTAATCACTTTACTAAAAAATTGTCGGAATTTTCGGGCAAGTCTATGCCCCTCCTCAGCGACAAAGTTAGAAAATAAAACAAGAAGCTAAAACTGTTGGTCAAAAATGAATTTGGTTAGAAGAATAAAAACCGAGAGCACACATCCTACCAAGCAACATGACCTAGAAGCCAGAAAATACGATATTTTACTATGCAGAGCCCAACTATTGAGTTGAATAAGGAGGAGGTAAATTATTCATTATGTGCC
>SDVV010015560.1:0-14493 GCA_016164225.1 Gammarus roeselii | reverse complement strand
AATCCGCAGACTGTAATGGTTAATTGTTCTACTCATCCATCGCACAAACATTTTTCTGTGTAAGGGTTTTACAGCGCTGGGAGGGGGGAGCAGAGGTTCCAAGATTCAGAGGAGCCTCTTTAGGGTCCCACGGTTTCTCAAAAGGCTCCCAAAGGGTCTCAAGGGAGTCCCAAAAGGCCCCAGAAAGATCCAAGTGGACCACCCCAAATCCACCTGGTCTCCCTAGTCCCTCGGGTTCCCGAAACCCCAGGTCCTCGAGTCCCGCGGATACCACGAGTACCTCCTCTCCCTGGGTTACCTTCTCTCAACCAACCTCGTTACATAAAATAATAATGATAAAATTCAAAATTTATCACCATGAAAAAAGGGCAGAGGAAAATAATAGAGCCCAAGCAAGAAGAAATAATAAAATACTAAAATAAAGTGTTAATGATCTATAAAATGAATAAGCATCCATCCACCCCAAGCTGGATGTTGAGATTTAGGCGCCAGGCAGAAGCCCCAAGAAGAGGAGTGGCCGACAGCAAGATGCACCTCACATTTCATGCGCTCATACATCAAAACTTAGACCTTTGGCACTGAAGGGTCCGGCCAAGATTATATTAGAGTGACGAGGCTTTCTAGCGCGCTGGAGCAATAGTCCTTCTGGCGCCGAATGCCAAACCAGCAAACAGAGCTGCATCATGTCAGTCTTTGTTTTTTATCTTTTACTATTCCAGTTAGGTTTACTACTGCGCAAAGTCAAGGTCCTTTACGCGGTGAACGTCTGTAGTATGTACGGGTGCCACAGGAGGTACCGGAATTCCTAATCCCTACGGGGGAGCCTACGATGACTCCAATTGAAGCTCTGGTAGGAATGAGGCTCAAATCAAATCAGGAACTCCTAAAGTGCTGAGGCCATATGGTCCCAGCACTCCAGAATGGCAGTATGGAGGATGAACACACTACCACCTCTGTTTCAGAGCCTAAGGATTTGCAGTAGTCCTTAAGGTGCCTGGCTACGCGTTCCAACACCTGCTGAGGAGGATGAAGAAGAGGGCTTGTGGTCTACACCGACGGCAACGCGCACCTCACACTCTCATACGCTCACACTCGCACACCTTAGCTCTTTTGCGCAAAAAGGTCTGACAGGGGACACCGCAACACACCCTCCGGGTCATGAGTGCGATTCGAGGTCAGGGCCGGGAGCAGGGCCCGACAGCGTGACTGGTTTACCCCTGCCGCATCATGATGACCGGGCTCAACCCGCCCACGTCATCATGCTTAGGGCGGGAACGATATTCTTAGGGCGGGAAAGCACATCAGGGCAGCGTCAGAACTCATCCGTTCACTATCATTCTCCACTCACGCATATCCAGTGCACGCTCTCTCGCACCTCAACACTCACGTCTCTCGTTCCTAACGCCTACTTCACACCATCCATCCATCCATCCACTCAAACTTCGGTCTACGTCTAGGCCTACGTCCACTCGCCTCTGACTTCAACACCTTTTTCACCAATCTCCTTTCATCCATCCTCACCATGTGCCCGGACCATCCCAGAACATGCGAATCAACTCTGTCCTCTAACTTCTTCACCATCCCCGTTCTGATGCGAACCACGTCGTTAGTGAACCTGTCTCTCAGCGACACTCCAGCCATGCTCCTCAAACATTTCATCTCAAAAACATTCAACCTCCTTCTCTCTTCTGCTCTCACCCCCATGTCTCAGATTCGTACAGCACAGTTGGCACAACGACACACTCATACAGCCCCCTTTTTGCTTCCATCCCCAACGTCCCGCAGCTCATTACGCTCTTCAGTGCACCAAACACTTTACCCCCCTTCATCACTCGCGACTTCACCTCAGTTTCCACTAACTCAGTCTTCTCCACATGGGAGCCCAGATACTTAAAACACTGAACTTCTTCCAACAACTCTCTATTTAGGATGACACTAATTCTGCTCGCATCATCGACAGTCCTCGAGCATCTCATTACTTTACTTTTACCCACGTTCACTCGAAGCTTCCTTCTCTCACACACTCTACCAAACTCAGACACTTGCCGACATAGCTTTTCCTCTGAATCCGCAACCAGTGCCGTATCATCCGCAAATAGCAACTGGCTCAGCTGCCAACTCCGCCCATTCGCTTCCAACAGCTCCAAGCTACGACTTAGCACACTCGCGTTCACCTTCTGGAGTAGTAGTAGTAGTAGTTTCTTCTGTTTTCCACCGGAGTCCCAACGCGAAGTAATGCAGACTCCCCCGTAGGATAATTGAAGGGTGGCAGAGTAGTTGCAGCGTAGTTACAGAGTAGATTTACCGTAGATACAAAGCAGGTTCAACGTAGATACCGAATAGGTAGTAGTTGATACCGAATTGGTTCAACGTAGATACCGAGTAGGTTTAACGTAGATACCGTGTAGGTTTAATGTAGATACAGAATATAACCTCCCTGACCACTCCATCCATATAGATATTGAACAGCCAGGGCGACATTACGCAGCCTTGTCCCAGTGCCACATTCACTGAGAACCAATCACCTCGCTTTCTACTCTGACACATGTTCGGCTGCCAACATAGAAACTCTGCACCGCTCTCAACAAATGTCCTCCCACTCAATACAAACGCAACACCCTCCACAGAGCTTCCCTGTCAATCCTGTCGTGTGCCTACTCCAGACCCATGAAAGCCCAGAACACGTCCTTTCCCTATGCAAGATACTTTTCACATACTTGTCTCACTGCAAAAATCTGATCGGTGCACCCTCTACCACTCCTAAAACCACACTGTTCTTCGCCAGTCGCGCAGTCCGTGAAGTATTTGATCCTTTTGATTAGCACTCTCCCGTACAACTTACCAACCTCACTCAACAGACTGATGTCTCTCCTTTGCCCTTATACAGCGGAATAATGCAGGCACTGCGCCACTCAATTGGTACCACGCCTGCCACTAAACACATGTTCAGTAACCTCAGCAACCATTCGAAAATCGTTACTCCACCTTTTTTCAGGCACTCCGTCGCAACGCCATCCAAACCAGGGGCTTTCCCTGCTTCCATCACCTCCACCGCCTCCTCCACATCTTCCCTGGTAATGTCCGCCACAAGTCTCTCTCCCAAAACTGGCATCTGAACCCCACCACCCACTGCAACAATGTCAGCCTCTCTGTCATCCTCGACCTCCAACAACTCATCAAAATACTCGGCCCACTTCTCCCGTACATCATCACTTTCCAACAACAACTGGCCGTCTTCATCTTTCATCACTTCCTCCTTTCCGGTCTCTCCCAACAACAACTGGCCGTCTTTACCTTTCGTCACTTCCTCCTTTCCGGTCTCTCCCTTTCTCACCCTCTTCACCTCTTTCCAGAACATCTTTTTGTTTTCCTCAAAATTCTGGCACAACCATCTGCCCCACCTGGCATCAGCGTCTCTTTTAGCTCTCCTCACCACCCTCTTCACCTCGCTTCTCCTCTCTTTATAGCCTTCGTATGCCACCACCGACTTCACCTGCAAACACTCCTCAAACGCTCCTCTTTTCCATGCCACCGCCAGTTTAACCTCCTCGTTTCACCACTCGCAACCATTCCTTCTGCACCCGCCCACACGACGCGCACCACACACATCCTTCGCACATCTCAGCAATGCATCTCTTGACGTCTCCCATTCTTCCTCCACATCTCTCAGGTCCTGTCTTCTCACGTTGTCATATTCTCCTCTCAACGCCTGTTGGAACTCCTCAGCTTTGCTGCTCACATTTAGTTCACTCACTTTCACTACCTCTCTTCCTCCTCCCACTCTTTTGTTGCCCTTCCACCTCTGCTCCACTCTTAATCTAGTTTCCACCAGCAGATGGTCAGACACTCCTTCACCCTCCCCTCTCAACACCCGCACATCCAGCAGCCTCCCCTCGATATCAGCACAAAATCCATCAGCGCTCTCTCCACCACTGCACCATGGGCCATCCTTACACACGTTTACTAGTGGATATCTCGCTTCTTGAACAAACTGTTCCCGACCACCAACTCCTGCTCCATACACAGACCTATCAGGTTTTCTCCATGGTCATTTCTACTGGGAACGCCATACCTTCCTATCACATTTTCCACCACTGCATCTCCAACTCTCGCATTAAGGTCACCCAGTACAACTACATTGAATTGACCTCCAAAACTCTCAATACCCTCACTCAGGTCAGTCCAGAATTGCTCTTTCTCCTCCTCTCGCTACCTGAACCATATGCACTCACAAATACCCATCTTTTTACGCCTAACTTAACTTTCACCCACATCAATCTTGAGGACACCTCCTTCCATTCAGTAACGTTACTAGCCAACGGATCCCTTAATATCAAAACCACGCCTTCTCGCGCCCAACCTTCCTCCACACCAGACTTTCTTTCACTTACCACACCAAACTCACATTCTCCCTCACCTTTCAATTTTGTTTCACTCAGCGACAACACATCAAACTTTCTCCTCACAAAAATCTCACCAATTTCCTCCTTCTTTCAATCATTCGTACTACAGCCACGCACATTCAGCAACATAACAATAGAGTTCGGAGAGGCGTGAGCCTCTCCTCTCCCAGCTCATATTGCCCGTCTTCGAGGAAGGGTTTACCACTACTTGCCGTCTTCGAGTAAGGGTTTACCACTACTAAATCAACACCGACCTACCCAATCGCACCATCCGTACTGTCTCAATCCTTTTGATAACCACTCCCGTACAACTTACCCGCCATACACGACAAACTGATGCCTCTTGAGCTCTTGCAATCATTGCTATCACCTTTGTCTTTTTACGGCGGAGCAATTCAAGCACAGAGCCAAGCAAGCGGCACCACACAAGACATATTACAGATCAAATAGCCTCGCCAACCATTCGATTACTCTTACTGCACCCTTATTCAGGCCTCCCCGTCGTAACGTCATCAAAACCATGCGCTTCGCTGCATTCATCAACTTTACCGGCTTCGCACTTTTTCCTTAGTAATTCCCATAACAATTCTTACCCCCAAAACAGCTTCCTCAGTAATTCCCACAACAATTCTTACTCCCAAAACAGTCATCTGAGCACCGCCACCCACAGCTATAATAATACCCTCAAACATAAATTTTTTTAAAAATTCTCCGAATACTCTGCCCACCTCTTCCGTACAGCATCATTCTCCAATGACAACCGACCGTTTTCATGTTTCACCACCACCTCCAGTCCAGCGGTACATCATAAGATGACCTGGAACGCCCTTTTCGATCTGAGTCTGCGGTGCCAGGGTGCACCCGATACGGTCGATCAAGTCTTGACGTGCTCAGCCATTGCATCAGACAAGCTCAATCATATTATCGCGTAGCATAGACTTCCTCAGTGGCCAGCATCGGTGGTAAAAATCCTGAAAGGAACCTGTCGGCGGGAAATCCTGGCTTTGGAATGTGCTCCTCCACCGCAGAAGGCGCTAGGGCTAAACATCAACAACAGCTTTCTTCCTCACCCTTTTCAAAACACATTCTTGTTCTTCACAAAATTCCTGCTGTTGGTCAGCCAAATTTGATGTCGAATTAACCCCAGCTTTTGATAAATTTTCCGGTTTCTGCCAAGACAGACGTCACCGAACCCTTATCCAGACGGTACCTACCGAAACGCTTAGTTCCCTTGGTCAGTGGTGACCCAAAGAGTGGCCCTCTCACCTGCCCTCCTCATGCCTGTGAACACCTCCGTGAGTGTCTTGCGGAGGTCAAAGGCTCCTGCCGCCGCACCATGGTAAAGCATCGCAAACTCTCCCGACACCTGCAGGCAGGTGAGAGGTTAGTGGCATCGAGTCACGCAATTTCGGGCGATAACAGCGCTGTACATTAGAGGGACAAAAGACTGGACAATCAATGCGTCAAAAAGGAATTTAATCGTATCTCAAGCAGAAACGTGCTGCACATAATCATCTGTTTTGTCTCGTTTTAGTTCACACACGCTTTTTCCATCCGTCAAATTGAGTAAAGTTATACCCGTGTGATCAGTACAAAGGCGACAGATCTCGTAACGTCAAGAGAAGGAATCAATGTAGTAGGAATCTAGGAGGGGGTTATTTCATGAAATGCAAAGATACAAATATTTGTTTAACTTTATTTCCCTTAGGGATATGTTAGGTTGAACAGCCCGATTTCCTTTCAGACGCCCATCTCCTTCACCCTTTGTTATCTCTCCGTATCTTCACCATCCTAAATGTACGATTTGATTTGAGCCTCATTTCCACCGGAGCCTCAAGGTGAGTCATAACACGCTTCCTCGTAGGGCTCGACGATCATGGATTTCAGTAGGCTCGCACGCCTCGGTGTGCGAGAAAAACAACGTTGTCAAAGTGAGAACAGTTTGAAAATTTTAGTCGTGTCAGACGCAGGCTGGTGAGCACAAGAAAAACGCATAGACGAAACGAATCTCCGCTTTTAATTATTCAGAGCTTCAAGAGTAATAAGTATGCACGCCAGTGCGTACAGGTAGCATCGTCAAGATTGGATCAAGGTTTACGGCTACACGGACAAAATAAGCTCTAAAATAATGTTGCCTGCTACGCGGCTTAGTTCAGTGACAGTAAAATTCCTTCATTCAGGTAAGATAAAGACTCAGATGAAACGAATCGCCGCCTCTAACCCCTCAAAACCTCAAAAGTAATATGTACGCATACCAGTGCGCACATGAGGAGCGTCGAAATTGGTACAAGGTCCACGGCTTCACGGATTAGATTAGATAAGATATGAGTGCCAAACTTTCCTAGTGAACTGGAGTCAATGTCCTTCTGGCACCGAACGTCACGGATCAGATCAACTCCAACCCACCACAAGGTTTATAGTTACGCGGCAAAGGTCAACGACAGAAATTACAAATGGTCCGAACACGCGCGAGCGAGCACGCACTGAAAAACACATTCACAAAATCCCAAACAGGAACTCTCGCACAAATAAGTTAGCATTATTTAAGATGACAAAATTGTGGATCGTGAAGAGGAAAGAAAAGGGCTGGTTCATCATGAGCAGAAAAATTGCTCAGATTATTGACATCACACTAATTACTTAGGAGATACGGGAGGAGGGGGGGGGGAAGTCCCTTGGGTCCCATAGGAGCCCGATGGCTCCCGGAGGGTAATCCAAGTCCCCTCGTCTCAGCTCATCTCGGCTTGTCTCGACTCATTTCGGCCAGTCTCGACTCGTCGTGCACAACTCGACTTGTCTCGACATGTTTCGACTGATCTCGACGCACCTCGACCAGCCTTGACGCGGCTCTCCCCCTCTGCGCCGGTAATCCTGTGGACTGTAATAATTAATTTTCGACTCAAGCATTTCAGGGTGGGAGCGATGGGGGGAGAGGGGAGAAGAGGTCTCTCGGGTCATAAACAAGCCCGATGAATCCTGGAGGGTAATCCAAGTCCCGGAGCTCCCCGGGTTCCTCGAGTCCCCTCGTCTCAGCTCATCTCGGCGTGCCTCGAATCATTTCGGCCGGCCTCGACTCGTCGCACTCAACTCGACTCGCCTCAACGTGTTTCGACTAATTTCGACCAGCCTCGACGCGGCCTTTCCTCTGTGCCAGTAATCCGTTGACTGTAACAGCTAATTGTTCTACTCAAGCATTTCACATACGTATATTTTCTGTGTAGCTATAGGTTTTACCGCGTAGGGAGGGGGCAGCAAGGGTTCCAGAGCTCAGAGGGGCCTCAAGAGGGTCCCAAAGTTTCTCAAGAGAGTCCCAAAGGGTCTCAAGGGTGTCCCAAAGCGTCTCAGAAGGGTCCAAAGAGGTCCTCCTGCTCTTCCAAGTACCCCGGGTTCCCGAAACCCCCCCGGTCTCAAGACTCCCGTGGGTCCCACGAGTACCCCTCAATTCCCGGGTCACCTAGTCTCAACCAGCCTCGATATCTAATAAACAATGCAAAATTCATCACTATGAAGATAGAGAACAGACAAATAATAAAGCCAACGAAATAAGATATAATAAAATACTAAATAAAGTGTTAATGATCCATAAAATGAATAATCATCCATCCACACCAGTGAATGTACGAAACTCCTATCAAGTTATTTACCTCATTTTCATCTAATGTTTAGTTTCCATTTTATTCAACTCGTCGCTCTCTATCTCACTCTGGACTATCACATTAGTCACAGTTCCTAGATTTAATACTTTCGGGTAGCTAATAACAGCAAAGTTGCGCTCTTTCTTTAGTGCAATCGTTTCTTACGATTCTCCTATTTCTCTCCATTCTTACTGTTCTCATGCATGTAATTTCCAAAATTGTTTTTTGATCACATGCATGGGATCCTCATTTCATGTCTCATCTTCCTCTCAAGGAGGTGTTGTGGCGCTTTGCCAACGGCCTTTTTAGTGGAGACTATGTTGTGTGAGTGTGAGAATATGAGTGTGTGAAGTGCGTCTTGCCGTCGGCCACCCCTCTTTCTATGGGATGCGGCCTAGTATCTGTACAAATCCTTGGGACACTGGAGCAGGGTAAGTCGAGTGACAACGCTCCTTGCAGCAACCTGACCCGGAGAGTGCTGGAAGCATACGGCCTCAGCACCTTAAGAGTTATAGTGCCTTCTTTGGCTCCCGTGCGTACCTGTGATCTTAGCAGCATAAGGGAAATTCACTTCACGCAGTAATACACCCAATAACTCTTACCTAATCTGGAATTTGTGTTATTTCTCATTTACGTTAACCCCATCACAAATGGAGTGATGTGTTCTTTCAAGTTATTTGCTGATGACTATAAGCTGTACCTTCGGTACAAGAGGGTGAAGGAGTCTGCAGTTGCTGGTGGGTCATATCTGCAGTCGGATCTGGACAGTCAACGCGGTTGCTGCATCTTGGAACTTGAGGCTGAACTCGGAGAAGTGCGTTGTGTTGAGGTTTGTTCGTGGGTTTGCAGAGTGGACTGACAAGAATCCGCTGGCTCTGTACTATTTGAGCGGGATTCCATTGCAACTTGTTCAGTCCCACAGGGACCTAGGTGTGGTCGTGGATGTGAAACTGAAATTCCACCATCATGTCAGAGAGGTAGTGGGAAAAGCTTCAGGATTGGCCCACAACCTGATGAGATCCACCGTTTTCGGTAGTCCTCACTTCATGGTGTCCCTCTTTGTGATGCATATTAGACCTGTCATGGATTATTGCTCGCCGGTGTGGAACGTAGATTTTCTTGAGGATTTGAGATTGCTCGAGTCTGTGCTGAGGAGATGGACAAAGAGTGTGGATGGTGTGGTTGAATTGGATTACTCTTCCAGACTGAAGAAACATGGCTTATTTTCTATAAGAGGAAGGTTTCTCAGGGCGGACCTTATTAAATACTGGAGAATCATCCGTGGGTTGGATGGCGGCGCCAACCTTGGGGGTCTTTTTCGGAGAGCTCCTGATGTGAGAACACGAGGCCATCCCTATAAGCTTTTGATGCCGGAGTGTTGGAGCACGGTGTGTTCAGTTGTGGAACAGCCTTCCAAGTTTTGTGGTGGAGTCTGATTCATTGGCTAAATTCAAGGGGTCACTGGCGGAGTTTTTGGGTGATGTTCGGATTGAGTTTGTTTAGCTTTGTGGGGACGCTTCTTTCACATGTTGATCTCGCAACCTTGTGATTTACCTGCCGGATGCTCAGTCTCCTAGTGAGTGGCTCAAGCAATTTTTTTTCTCGTGTGCTTGGGGTGTTTAGGTGGTGGCTGTGTTTTAGGTGGTGAGGATGTGTTGTGTCTCCGTGCGCTTCTCTGATGCGAGCTGTGCGAAGTACTTTTTTATGCATTCGTACTGTTCGATCATATAATAGTCGATAGTGTGCACTAATTCCAGTTTCTAAGGCTGGGTTTACATAGCTGTTCTCAATGTTAAACTGGCGCGCATGGCTGTGCTGGCCTTCCCTAGCTCTGTTGCTCCTCACTGCGTTGTGGTGCTGCTGGAGGAGGCTGCAAAAGTAAGAGGCAGTTTGTTAAAGAGAGCATATTTTGAAACAAGTTACAATCACAGAAATTCACATTCATCACTTTCCATACCAGGTTAATTCTAGAAGGTGGTGTGTTATGACAGCTTAACTAGTCTCTATGAATGTCTCGATTTGAATTCATACATTTTCGGATCACCGCCTTCCCATATGTGTTTAAACGCTCTATCCTCGGAGTGTGCAGCTGGCTGGAAGATTAATAGGCTTCTTTGCCATCACAGCCCGATACTTGCCTGGGAGAAGGTGTAGTGAGTCGGTGCTCTCTAGAGGGTCATTTATGTTTCTTGAGACGTCGTAGTTTCTGTGCGATTGACG
Organism: Gammarus roeselii; assembly: GCA_016164225.1. Classification (NCBI taxonomy): domain Eukaryota; kingdom Metazoa; phylum Arthropoda; class Malacostraca; order Amphipoda; family Gammaridae; genus Gammarus; species Gammarus roeselii. The sequence continues at coordinate 4,235 of SDVV010015560.1, read as the reverse complement.
GGTAATGGAGTATTCTCCTTGCGTAGATCTAACACTGTACGTAGTACTAGCGACAGGCTACCTTGCGATACTCTGCTTCTCAAGAAAAGTAATACCCATTTATAGTCATTTAACAAAGAACGGGTGACTGCCTTTTTCCATCAAACATTTTGGCATTCAAAACCATAGCGTATATTTATTTCGGGTGGGCCGATATTGATTGCGTCCTGTGTATCGATCTCCATGTTCATTTACCTAAATATATAGACTTGTACGAGCCTTATTGTGGCTGTCGTAATCATTTGGGTTGAGGCTCGCAAACACAAACCGGCTCCATTCCCACATATACGGTTAGCATAGGTGGGGTGGCTGTCAGTGCGTACATTAGGGGCAACGAGAGCAAAATAGCCTCCAAGCTCAGTTGGTAGCAAACAACCGAACCAAGAACACTTCATGGGCCGAGGTAAGTTTTGTAGGATTCTGACTAGAAGTGAATAGTGTGCCAAATCATTACAGTTCTGTTCCATAGGTTTTTGTTTCCAGTGATTATAAGCGTTGTTTTGTATCTTTCCTCCCAGGGTGGGAGGTTTGTTCAAAGGTTCAATTATCAAGTGTTCGTCCTATTCCTGCAATTTTGCAATAATTACATATAATAATTCATGTTCATTTGAGATCCACCAATCTACTGTGATAATCACGTGCTTGTGTGATCTTATTACCATCTTCAATTAAATAATATCTTAACATACGTGTCATTATTCCACCTTGTACCACCTTTACTGCATTAACGACTCAATAACTATAAAATCCATCACAGGTGGAGTTTTGTGTTTTATTGTGAAAAAAAAACGCTCGGCACTACAACTCAGCTTCAAACCAAGCTCCCGAGTTGATGACACCAAGTCTTGACCTACGGTGGAAGCTCGCCTGACTTCTTGGGTTAGGCGTTGGGCAGCTTCATTACACAATCTCCATATTGATGAGGCTTAGCGACCGTCCAGAATATTCCATTTAGATGATTAGGATGTGGCCTTAGCATAATTTACGTCTTCATCAATGAAATTATTTTTCGAGTATCAATATTATTAAGACAATGTGTACGGCTTCATCTTGAGTTGCGTACGAAGGTCTTTTCGGGTAGTGACTAGTACATTTGCTCAAGTCAAGTTTTCTGGCAACTTACTGAATCGAAATGGGTAAGATTTTCCTAAACCTCTGTACTTGGCTACAAGTTGACTTGTTGCTGCCGTAGTTTTTCGTGCGTCCTTGCGCTGCACCTATGTAAATCAAAATTTCTTGACATTTTGGACGAGAGGGCTGAACGAGGGTGAAGGTGACCCAACTGTGCGGAGCTTTCACCCCCCAAGCTGAGACTTGGATGGTGAGAGTAGAAGAGCGAAGAAGGTTGAATGTCTTCGAGATGAGGTGTTTGAGGAGCATGGCTGGTGTGACGCTGTGAAATAGGACCAATAAGGACATGGTGCGAGTTAGAACGGGGATTGTGAATAAGTTGGAGGACATAGTTCATTCGCGTGTTCTGAGATGATTTCGGCACATGGCGAGGATGAATGAAGAGAGATTGGTGAAAGGGTGTTGAAGGCAGAAGTAAATGGACGCACCCTTAGAGGGAGACCGAAGTTTGGGTAGATAAATGGTGTAAAGCAGGCGTTAGGAAGGAGAGACTTGAGTGTGGAGGTAGCGAGAGGACGTGCAATAAATAGGCGTAAGTTGAGAATGGTAGTGAATGGATGATTTATGACGCTGCCTTGATGTGCTTTTCCGCCCTTGGCATCTCGTTGAGAGACGGGATGGTCGTGTGTGGGTGAGGGGGCCGGTCATTATGACGCAGCAGTGGTAAACCAGTCATAATGTCGGGCCCTGCTGCTGACACTGACTTCGGATCGCACTCATGACCCGGAGGGTGTGTTGCGGGGACTTCCGGCCGGACCCTTTAGTGCAAAAGAGCTAAGTTGTGCGAGTGTATGAGAGGAGTGTGAGGTGTGCCGTGCCGTCTGTTACCCCCCCTTTCAGGGGGATTTGGCCTAGTGTCTGTATCAGTATTTGTAATGACACAATTGCATACTTGCTCTTCTCTCCCACTGGTGTTAAACCTCTGGACGATTTTTCGTTTCAACGCTGTTAGAGAAGAAGTCTTCCCGTATTCGAAAATGATCCAAGACTTTAGTTCAGTCGTGAACATTACTGATTGAAAAGATATGTTCATCCTTTTCCAGACGTAAAATAACGCACAAAATTTTACAGTTGATCATAAATAGCGGATGATAACAAAATGACCAGTATCATAGATACGATAACATATTTTATACTTTGGCATTATTTATTCTTTCAAGAAATGAAGTTTTAATATATACTCATTACCGGACACACCGCATAGATTCATGGAACACTTGTTGCTGGTTTGACATTTAGCGCCAGCAGGACGCTAATTCCAGCTCAAAGAAATCCTCGTCACTCTAATTTATCTACTTTTATTCAACATATGCCAGCTTTAAAATATGAGTTCGTCTACTCGTCGTTGCAACCTGATGGGATTGACGTGATACAGATTCTATACAAAGCATGTAAAAAAGCAGGTATTAAGGTGTTTTTTGTTTTGAATGATTTAAACGTTCTATAAAAAGCAAAGAGAGGGCTGTATGAGGGTGTTGTTGTCCCAACTGTGCTCTACGGAGCTGAGACTTGGCTGGGTGAGAGCAGAGAAGAGAAGAAGGTTGAATGTTTTCGAGATGAAATGTCTGAGGAGCATGGCTGGAGTAACGCTGAGACCGGATCACCAACGACGTGGTTCGAATCTAAACAGGGATAGTAAAGAAGTTGAAAAGAGTGGATTCGCGTGTTTTGAGATGATTCGGGCAAATGAAGAGGATGGATGAAGGATGATTGGTGAAAAGGGTGATGAATGCAGAGGCGAGTGGTCGCAGGCCTAGAGGTAGACCGAAGTTTGGGTGGATGGATGGTGTGAAGCAGGCGTCAGGAAGGAGACATGAATGTGGAGGTAGCGAGAGAGCTTGCAATAAACAAGCGTGAGTGGAAAATGTTTGTGAATGGTTGATTTTGACGCTGCTCTGATGTTTCCCGCCCTTAGCATCCCGCTGTCGGGATGGCCGTGGGTGGGGGGGGCCCGGCCATTATGACGCGGCGGGGGTAAACCAGTGAAAACTGTCGGGCCCTGCTGCTGACAACGGATCCTCGGACTGCACTCGTGACCCAGAGTGTATGATGTGGGGGTACCAGCCGGACCCTTTAGCACAAAAGAGCTAAGTTGTGTGGGTGTGAGCGCATAAGGGTGTGAGGTGGGCCTTGCCGTCGGCCACCGCCCTTTCTGGGGGATGAGGCCTAGTGTCTGTTTCTGTATCTGTATAAAATCAACATCATATGACATTTGAAACTGAAATATTGAAATAAATTGAAAAAGTGAACTTTCATGCCTTAATGCATCAAATGGGAAAAATCCGCTCTGAAAAGGGACACGTTTTTATGAAGACGGATCCAAACTCTTTGGATGAAGCTTGCAACTGCGCGTCCAGCTTCTTCCTTGCATATTTTTGTCGTGACTTCGCTTATCAGCTTTTTATTCAAATATCCAATTATCATTGGCTTGCGTTCGTGGTCAATGGAGTTCATCTACCAGCCCCAGCATCAATATTCGAGCAGACTGAGATTAAGGCTATGAGCGGGCCAATGCTGGTTCCTTCGGCGGCAAATTACTTGAACCAGAAATGTATTTGATAAAAATGCGAGATACTCGTTGAGCAGTGAGCTGTCCACCTTTGTTTTCTTACACAGACTGAGATACTTCCCAGAATTAACTGCCACGCAGTCATCAAACCACACTATCGGTAGCATTCACGGTCAGGAAAAAAAATCACGAATTAGTACCTCAGCTGGCTGTGCTACTGGTTTCGGGGAGAGATAGGATCCAATGGCCATAAACGAAAGTCAACAACAAATGAATATCTGAAGAAACATAAGCATAATTGTGACATCAATGAGGCCAAGGGAAAAGTTCGACGCGCAGTTGCAAGCGTCATCCAAATAATTCAAATCTGCGCCCCTATTTTCAAGCTATAATATAATTTTATATTTACAGATACACACAATTGATCCGTTAAAACATATCAAATCCACTCTTTTTTGATCCATTCCTTATTCCAACAACTAAAAAGTCATATGTCTATTTCAAAGTTTCAATTGTCATAAAAATCATCACTCCATACATTACAAACCGCAAAATA
>SDVV010015559.1:0-14493 GCA_016164225.1 Gammarus roeselii | reverse complement strand
TATATATATGTGTATATATATATATGTGTATGTATACATATATATATATATATATACGTCTACCCTCTAAGGAGGATGCAGGAACGTGAGGAACGGCATCTTGGCGAAGATGCGTCGTGCAAGTGCAAGAATCGTCTCAGACCTTCCGATCAATGGAGACGCAAATCTACCGGAGTCGGTGCTCATTGACATGAACATCTGGAAAGAGTGGACCTGCCGGCAGCTAGTCGAGCGAAACGAGCTCCTGCCGAAGGACTAGGACCACACAGATGAAGAAAGAGAATAAGATGTAAGAGGAAGGATTAGGGAAATGCTGTTTAATAGTAGGGGGCGCGTGAGGGAGTTTGTGCAGGACTAGGTAGCTAGGTAATGGAGTCTAATGATGAGAGCAGAACAAGAGTTTGAATTGCCTCTCCAAAGTGTTTTGGTTTATCGACAAACTAGCAAGACATCCCAGTTAGAAGCCTTACAGGAGCCGTGGGTCCATCCTCGGCAGCTTTTTATCCGGAAATAATATATATATTATTTCTCACATTATTCTGGTGAGGAGACGGATAAATCCTGAGTATGGGCGTTACTTTCAAAGTGTCCTCTGATATGTTCTTATTTGTTTACTACCTTATTAATTCCGGAGAAAATTCGGAGGAATATCTCAGATGCATACAACTAGGTTCATTGAGATTGAAAAGGTATTTGGTGGGTATAATGTCGCATTTTAGGAAACCAGGCTGCTGCCACCCTACACGCACTCACATGTGAATAACGGTTCTCTTCCCACTCCATGGATCGATGGGGTTATATTGAAGAGTAGAGAAGAGCAATATTTGTGTATTATATGGAATCGTATTACCTCCTCACACACAAATGAAAAATCTTTATTCATACACAAACGGTCTGGTATGAGGTTTTGCATCTTAAATCTACACAGAAAGGTACGTAAATCGGAAATGATGGCAAGCCAAGACAATTGGATCAGATTGAGTAGCCTTACTGATTTCATTGCGAATTGTCAATGACAAGATGGGACCGAGTGTGTCGGTAACGTGTATCTTACATCCGTAGGTGAACGAACATAAGCGCAAAACTTTCCGGAACACGTTGCAACCGAATAAATATTAACATAAGTTTAAAGTACACAATAAACCTGCCCAGATGATACATAATATTGAGATCAGACAGAAGAAAAAAAAATATAACAAATAGTGACAATTCCTTATTCTGATAATAAGGATATTGAGATTGAAGAGCTTTTTGCTAAGCATAAAATTGCATTTCCGAACACCAGGCTGCTGCCACTTGACACGCATACACATGTGAATCACGGTTCTCTTGCCACCTCATGGATCGATCATATTGCTTTGACTTTGCTGTTGTTAGAGGAACAATTTCATGTCACTCGAGGCCCAATGTCGCCTGCACGGTTCACCGTGTTTTAGGGCTAACTTTGAGTGTAGAGGGAATCAGACTCCCAGACAATCTGACTCCCGCGAGGTTAAGACCATTGATTGGAATTGAGAATAGGGGACTCTTGGACAAATTCTATTCCGAGCTTGATGCCATCTCTATAAATATTCCTGATATACTAATCAGAGTGAATGAGGGTGTTGACAACGTAAGATTGAATGATTTGTATGACTGCATGAGGCCGTGTATATTATTGCAGGACGGCGTAATTTTGGTACTAGAAACTTGACCAGATATAACGTTCCAGGATGGAAGGAGCCAGCACAGGAACTGAATTATGCTTTACGGAATGACTTACATGATTGGATTGATGCTGGAAGGCCTCGGTAAGGCAAGCTTGAGGTAGCAATGAGGACAGTAAAGTCACGATTTTGTAGAGAACTCGCGTTTTTGAGTCAAAACGAGCAGGAGTTGCATGCACAGGCTCTACCAACAAAGTCTCGGCAAGGTAACCGTAATTTTATTTGAAAAAAAAATAATACTAATCCTAAGAAGGAAGCACTTTCACTCGCGGTGGCAGGCGTAACTTGGGCGACAAAGATTGCAAGGGTATAGGGGGAGCACTTCCAGGATATGCGAATTCTGTCGACAATGCAGAGAAAAGTGGTTGGACGCAAAACGTCATCGACAATGTTTCTGTTGTTGACGACATTATCTCTGTGGCAGAGGTTAAAAGCCTTGCCGAATGCCTCATAAACATCAAAGCAGTTGGAAATGACGACATTCCTGGTCATCATTTCCAACAGCTCTCTTTCTTTCTGGCTGCAATTATGTCAAGGAGCTACCGAGAAAGGAAATACATGTAACTGTGATTCCTCTTCTGGAAATGAGGCCCAAATCAATTCAAATCAAAATCCTCTTCTGGAATGTGAAACGTAAGACCTTTCAGACATAAATTGACACCTCAAAATGCAATGTTTGTGAGCAAGTTACTGTTGCAAGATTGCAAACATTTCCGTTCACCGCGAACACTCAGTTTGGAATCAGTGGAGGGCCATGGAACTGAAATAGCGATATTCGCATTAAAACAAACTATTGAGTATTACAGAAGTCGAGACTCGCCTGCCCTTTTATGTTTTTTAGACGCAAAGAAGGCTTCCAATAGGGTATATCATTGTTTTATTTTTCAGAATGTTAATTGAGAGGAACCCCTCTTCATTTTGGGGAATTTATTGTGTTTTGGTACATGGAATATAAATGTATAGCGCGAGGGGGTACCTCGAAAACGGCTACTTATCATTGTAAAAACGGAATTAGGGAGGGAGGTCAGCTATCGCCATTGTTGATGAACGTTATAACGATGAGTTGAATTACCTACCAACTAGAGAAAACAAAAGGTTGCCATGTCGCCAATTGCTGTGTTAACAGTCAAAGATATGGTGATGATATGGTGTTGTTAGCATCAATTCTTTCACCATTGCAAAAGCTTCTTGATTTCTGTAGCATTTCTGGCTGAACCCCATGATATTGCATAACACCACAAAAACTAAATGTACGCCAGTTATAGAGTGAAGGGTCCAAATTACTATTTATAGACTGAAATAATACCGGTCGGTGATGCAGTTGATTAGGTTGATGAATTTCAATATCTATGGTATATCATCACAGCAGATTGCAATGATGACAAGAATGTTTAAAAAAAGGCTGCCAAATGCGATTGGTAACATACTGATACGAAAATTCTCATCTGCATCAGGGGAAGCTAAAATCCAGCTCTTCAAATCATATTGTTACCCGTTATATTTTAATGCACTGTGGTTAAATTTCTTTCAATAAAACGCGAGAAAATTGACGGTGAGTTGCAGGTCCCGCTCGACGTCAGCGCATTGACGGTGAGTTGCAGCTCCCGTTCGACGTCAGCGCATTGTCGGTGAGTTACGGTCCCGCTTGACGTCAGCGAGCAGTGCTTTTGCCGAAAACCATTCAGACCACATCAAGGTACTTTGAGGTAAAGCGTCACACTGCCCTATGACTCCAGTTATGAGGCACTCAGATAAATTCCTCATTGCAATCTTCTCTGGTGATGCGCTTACTGCCTCGCCGTTATTAAGGCGATAGTGACACTTCAGGTACCCACAGGTAGGATAAAAGTGTATGCACTAATTTATTCTCAATTGTGCGCTGTTATTTCGTAATTATGTTCTCGACGGTGGTGAGTCTAAACATCAGTGTAACCTTATATTATGGGTCTCAATTGTAGTATTTTGCCCATGATGCATGTTGACCAAGTTTTTATTATTAATAATATCTTTCTTACGTTACTGAGATGCGGTCATTCGTTTCAATGCTATCTTATTTACTACCGATTTTACTTTGCTTTACCCCGGTACTACTCCGTTAAACTAAAGCCATCCTGCTAAAGGTTGTGCATGGTAAACTGGGATCTAACTCAGACGAAGGCCACGTGAGCATCACGCCACTTAGGAGTGGATGGAAACACATACCTTCAAACGTACAACAATACATGTTTCTGTGAAGGGCCTAGCCAGATATCTTTCCCACAGCTGTTGAGCGACGGAGAGTATTGATTTTACGTGGTCAAATTGAGAAATGGAATTTACTGCGAAGCTGTGTTATGCCTTTCCATTACCATAAAGTTAATTTCACCGACGGAATGATTTTCTCTATCAGATTGATGATTCATATCATATTATGAACGGGAACTGCATAACGTGAGTAATTACTTTCCGTGTCAGTTCAGATCGATCAAGTCGACAGATCGAGCAAATTAGGTCACTATCACGCTGGTATGTCTCAATAAATACTGAAAAATATTGATCTCGTAGGACTAAATTTTCACTTGAATCACAGAATTTTGGGCAATACAAATTAGGAACAAAATTCAGATTTTAGGGTTTTATAAAACTACTGAAGAATGCGATGAAATCTGAGATCCGTCCAGTCTCTTAGTTGACCGAGTCTGATGCCTCCAAATCCCGGTTGACTTGGCCTATTACAAACGTCGCTCAGAGGTAGTTTGACTGTCGGCACCCTCAAATGTTATTGTCCAAACGAGATGCAGTTAAAACCAATAGGAACATGAGTGGTCGAGATCTTTCTTCTAATCAAGATATCAACAATTTGGAACCGTTTACCGAGTGATGTGGTTAACAGTAATAACGTATACACCATGAAAAACCGCCTCGACTAACCCTGGGAAACTAATCCACCTCGTTCGTTACTAAGGAAAAGTGGCGTTTATATATACGGACTATTACCACCTGTGGTGGCCACAACCTCCGTTGCACCCTTCAGCACCTGGCATTCCATGACGACGGGCACCTCATCTACGCTGGGCTAGTTGTACTGAAAATTCAATTTTGCAGTACTGCTTAAATGGGCTCTTCAGCCAGTTCCTTCTTCCTACAACTACTACTACTTTTACTGGGCTCTTCAGCCAGTTCCTTCTTCCTATAACTACTACTACTTTTACTAGAAAAATATCTAAGATCAAATCGATGAAAATTTGTAATCTTGCAAGCAACGAAAAGATCAATATAATAACCATCTCAAAAATGGGGATGGAACTGGTCACTAGAAGTTATCTAGGTGAATTCACTCTCACGGGTTTCTTACAATTCAGAAATGATAGAAACGACCGAGAGAGTGGAGGAGTTTTGTTTCTCGTAAAACTTAGTCGGCAAATATTAGGAGTTACTCTTCCAAGAAGCAGACACGATATAATATCAATTCAAGTTGTCGGTCAACTTACTAAGTGTCAAATCACTCTCAAAGAGTACTGCTGCAGATAATATAGATCGTTGTCGTCACAACACAGTGTTGTGCCCGGACACGGGATTAATCATGACATTGATCTGGAAACAGAAGAGAGTACTGCCGCTGACCAACGTCTGACTGATTATGCTGACGACAAATTCAAGACCCAAATCGACAAGACAGATAGATACAAGAGGCTAAAATATATTTGATCATCTATTACGCGCACGCGACTCTCATGCAAGAAATGTTGAAGTGGCGAACTACTCGGAAAAAGTGACCATAACTCAATCCGTTTCTCAAAAAACTTGAGTTAAAAACGTCAACAAACGTTTTATTTTTATTTGTAGGGTATTCAACTTTGATGGCTCACTTAGAGTCATTAGCGTCCGCGAATATAACCTTAAAACGTGGCCTCAATCAATCGCGAAAAAAAACATGCGACCAGCAGTCAAACAGCGTAAGTTCTGGAAAGAGAAATGCGGCATCTTCAGTCGCAAAAAAAAGAAAGCAAATCACTCGTCAGATGGAAACACCCACTTGACGAAGCTGCAATAACAACTAATTCAAGTTCAGAGGAAGGTTCTAACGATATTCAAGAAACACATATGAATAAAAATTCTGAAATTTAAATTGACGTGAACATAACCATTTTTTAGCTATATTTCGAGCAAAAAAATAAAAATGACACTGGAATGAGTGTCCTACTAAACCAATATTTATGTTCAGTATTTGCAATGGAAAACTCGAGTTTTTCCAATGCTCAAGTAATCGTTGCGGAAAGTCGAATTGAAGCCTACACAACAGGAATTTTGTTCCCTGTACAAGTAATGAAATATACAGATCTATTGAGAGTAACAAAATGTTCAGTTTCTGATCAAGTTCATCCCGGAATACTGAAGGAACTAGAAACGGAATCGCCGTTCCCTTCTCAAACGAATTTATCCCATCTCTCACAAAAGCACTTGCCCTCTCAACGAAAAGCAGCCAACGTTAATCCATTTTTTTAGTAAAGGTCAAGATGTGTCATGGTAATCACCGACTCTCAGCACGTCTGGGAGTCACTAAACCCACTTTCGATAGTCTCTCACTGGCTCTGTGTTAGTGATTGACATATCATCGGTTTCCGCGGTGATAAAAATAAGTGTACAACAATTCAATGCTATCTCATGGAGAGGTTGTAGTAATTACATAGTTATATTATATATGTTTAGTAATAGGCGGTCAGAGTTGTGTATGCGTGGTTTTGTATAGGTTTTGAATGTGTTAGTAATATATGTAGGTGAAGAATTTTTAATTGTAATCAACATCTGAGTTATAATAATATTCCAACAAGGTAAATGCCACATAAAGGACAAGTACAGTCCAAGTAAAACCAATGAGAGAGAGGGTGGTACCAGCAAGTGTTACGGAAGTTGGGTAGCCGCGCGCGTGCGTGCCTCAAAATGATAGGTTGAGGCCGCTGGCCGGGCCACGAGATCGGTGATCGACATAGCTTGTGATCTTAAATGGGAAGGTGGGTATATTACATAGTTATTGTACAGAAATATATTGTATATCAGTATATTGCTTAGTGTATTGTGTACTCTCTGGGGGGAGTATATTGTACGGGATAATGTATGCGTTTGTTGGCGGACGGCGTTGGGTGATGGACGCCACCTTGTAATGTTTGAGGGTTAGGGAGACTGCCACTTCTTCTATGTTGGATGTGTGGACGCGTAGATATGTGGTGAGCACGTGGATATGTGGCTGCATGTGGACACGTGTATATATGGAATACATGTTTATTCGTGTTATCATTGGTCTCATTGCATGTTCACTGCGTTAGATGAATAATACTAGGATAAAGATTTGCACATTAATAGCAAAACATTAGGACTAAAACATGGGGATAGTAAAATAATTTATACACTAGTTATTGTGATTTATTTAGACAAAAAATAAATGCTTGTCATTTTTTGAAATAACATTAATTAGTCCATCCTGCAAGAAAATATTACCTTGCAATAAGGTAAGAACTGTTACGCATCCCCAGAGCTGGATGTGTGAGACGGCAGGCTTTCACACATATTCTAGGAAACGAGAACCAATTGTAACTTATTCAGCTTGCGTTACATTCGCAATAACATCTGTAATCGCTTTATGCTGGAAATAGTTTGAATGGCGATTGTATGCTTCGTTTTGTGCTCAACGAGAAACATGACTAATAAATGCGGTACAACCCCATTAATGGGAATCAATATAAACGGAGCTCTGCCTCGTTGGAAAGAAAATCGTTTTTACAATAAGGCGATCAGGATATTTATTCAATTAATTCTTTTTTATATAAAGGCATTGTTTAAAGCAAAACAAGGCTCTGGTGTATAATACAACCTTTTCCAGCATAATTTACACACGTTTTCTCCTCTCGATGTACTTTTCACTGTCGGGCGTTTGCAAAATGAGGCTTGGCTTTGGTATCGTCAAATGCATGTTTAAACTGGCATTGTCTTATTTATAACTGTTACTCCTGCAATACCACAGTTTAGAGGGCCCATCGTATGGAAAACATAACCAATAATAACTTGAATCCAGGACGCATTCGCAATATTCTTTACCTAATTCGCATCTTTAACAGCATCCAATGTTGGTTTTTGAAGCGATTTAACCCGTTAATATCAAGGTCAAAAATTGCCATTGTTGTATATGCGTCCAGATTATTTATTAACCCTGTGTTATTACATCTCTCACTACGGACCAGCCTTCACTTCCCCAGTAGCCGGCATCTGCTTCCCTCCAGTCTCCTGCTGTCGGTGCCTACTCTACTCCACTCTCCTAGCTGCCGGAGCCTACTCATCTCCAGTCCCCCAGTCCCCGTGCCTGCTCCTCTCTAGTCCTCCAGTTGCCGGCTCCTGTTCTCCTCATGTCCCCCAGTTGCTGGCGCCTGCTCCCCAACCTCACAAGGTGCCCCAAGGCATAATCAGTGTCTGGTGCTAGAGGGGAGAAGCCATCAAGGGGTTATCTGGCGAACGTTATACGGCCGACCTTAAGCATGAAGTGGCCATCGCAGGACGTTTACAGTACCCGCGAGACCGACCGATTCTGCTAACACCCTCTTGTTGGCCTCCCGACCCAGATATACAATATACGGCTACGGCCGAGATCGCTGCGGAACCTCCTCTTACTGCCTGACATCTTTAATTTAGTCGAGAGCAGTGTTAACCATTCTTGCCCTTCAGCAGCTCCTTAATAATCTTGCATAAAATACATGTGATGGTCATTGTAGAACTCTGTGAATAACACTACTTTTCTCTGTAATTTCATATAGAAACGGGAAGCTAATGACTTGGTGACACGTCTTTCGAATTGTTCACATGTGGTTGAAGATCACTCTATATTCGATCAGCAGAACAAACAAAGTTTGTAATTAGTTGGGATAGTGGCTAATGCAGCGGTTCAAAGCCAAATCAGGTACCCAGGCGAATATCAATTTTCAATGTTGCTTGGACTTTGGTATCGTATAAAGAAGATGGTAGATAAAGCTCACTTTTGTAATCAAAGATTGTGCATAAAACTAGCAAATATCCTCACACTCATCTTTTGCTGAATATGCTACTTAAGAGAAGCGATTCATCGTCGATCCAGAAATTGTACACGATCGTAACTTTGCTGATTTTAAACTACCTCCGCCCTTTTAAGAAAAAAATAATTCATTGTTCGATCGCTACGCTTAGATTTCCTAAGTGAACTCAAATCAACCCCACCTACACACTGCTCAGCCAACATCCGAATGAGCACCATCACCAGTCATCAGTAGGCCTGGATTATTTTATATGATTCGGCCATCGACCCAAGACGTGCTCAGGCAGCCGTAAGCTGTTCAGTGATGCCTTCAGGAAGGATCCAACCAACATAGTGATCCAATTAGGAGTCGTCCTTTGATGGCGTCATATTGAGTCGCTCCTTACAGGCCAATGCTAATTAAGTTGCGCGTCTGGATAATTCACTCTAATTCCAGCATGACATGATTTGTTATGGCGTATAATTGGCTCCACTATATGTTGAGCTGCCAGCTTGAATTATCTTTTAATATATGGAGTGAAGACAGGTCTTCTCATGGTGATGATAGAATGTTGTGATGATCTCCTGGTAATTTTAAACACGCGCTGTTGATAGAGATGAGGAGTATCAAAGCACTTATGTGGTCTTCTCTGCACGTGTTTTAGACCATCATCTTCACTACGGCAGAATCGCCCATAAAGGGAGGTGGCCTCCGACAAGCGCACCTCACACTCTTAGTGTGAGGTGCGCACACAAACTCAGCCCTTTGGCTTTGAAAGGTCTGGCCAAGAGACCCCGCTACACACACTTCAGGTCAGGCGGGAGGTCCGAGATCACGTTTGGAAAATGAGGCTTGGTTTTGGTGTCAGCAGCAGGGCTTCCTGCTACGTCATAGTAACTGGGCCCTCCACTACCCTCGACCATCCCCTTTCTAAACGTGACGTTCAGTGCGGTAATGCCCATCAAGCCAGCGTCAAAATTCCTCCATTCACGATCTTTCTCTACTCACGCCTATTCATTGCCCCCACTCTTTCTACCCCACAGTTATGTCTATCTTTCCTAACGCTTGCTCTACGCCATCCATTCCCATCATCCAACCGCATCATCTGCTCGAACCATCTCAGAACACGTTCATCTACTCTGTTCTCTTACTTCTTCACCATACCCGTTCTAATTCGAACAACGTGTTTTTTGATCCTATCTCTCGGCGTCGCTCCAACCTTACTTCTTAAACATTTTCTCTCGAAAATTTTCGATCTTCGCTTCTCTGATCTCACCCGTAGAGCACAGTTGGAACAACTATACACTCCCTCATACAACCCTCATTTTGCTTTCCGACCCAACGACCTACAGCTCATTACAATCTTCAGTGCACCCAACACTGTAAACTTTTCCTTCGCTTACGACTTCACCTCAGTATCCACTAGTTCAGTATTCTCCACATAGGAGCTCAGGTACTTAAAACACGGAATGTCCCCTCAAAACTCTTCATTTAGCAGATCACTAATTCTGCTCGCATCAACATTCCTCGAACATCTCGATACTTCAATTTCACCCACGTTAACGCGCAGCTTCCTCCTCTCACACACTCTTCCAAACTCTGACACAAGCCTAAAAAACTTCTCCTTCCAATCCGCCACCAGTGCTGCATCTTCCGCACACAGTAACTGACTCAACTGCCAACTCCACCTTTTCACTCCCAACAACTCTAAACCAAGACCCAGTTCACACGCGCTCACCTCCCTAACCACTCCATCCATGCATAGATTGAACAGCCGGGATATATAACGTAGCCTTGTCTCAGTTCTGCCTTTACATTGAACCAAGCACTAACCTTGTGTTCCACTTTGACACATGCTCTGCTGCCAACATAGAAGCTCTGGACCGTTTCGTACAAATGTATGCTTACTCCATACAAACTCCCCACCCTCCATAGCGCATGCATGTCGACCCTATCGTAGGCCTTTTCTGGATAAGTGGAGGCCTAGAACTCATTTTCTTTCGCAAGGTACTTATCTCAGAGTTTTGACACTGCAAAAATCTGATCTGCACACCCCTCTACCACATCTGAAGCCTCACTGTTTCACGCCAATTTCGCTATCCGTTGTTTCTAATCCTCTTGATTAGCACTCTCCCGAACTACTTACTGACAACACATAACAAACTGATACCTCTCGAGTTGCAGCATTATTTTGTCATTTTATTTGCCCTTCTGCAGTGGAACAATGCAAGCACTACGCCACTCGATCGGCACTACGCCGACACAAAACACAGATTCAGTAGCCTTACAAGCTATTCGACGATTGTTCCTCCACCCCCCTTCAGGCACTCTGTCGCAACTCTGTCCAAATCAGGGGCTTCCTCTACTTTTATCACCTCCACTGTCATCTGAACCTCTTCCATATGAATGTCCGCAACAAGTCTCTCTCCCAAAACGGGTATCCGTGCATGACCCCCTCATCGGCAATGTCAGCCTCTCTGACATCCTCAATATTCTTTACCACCTACTTCTTTCCGTTCTCCCTTTTTCTTACCTTGCTTACCTCTTTTTACACTATCATTTTGTTCTTCACAAAATTTTGAAACAACAGTCTGCCTCACCTGGCACCAGGGTCCCTCCTGGCTCTCTTCACAACCCGCTTTACCTCTTTCACAACAGAACTTGCTTGCAGCCATTCTTTAAAGACTCTCCCTTTGTGCACCACCGCCAGTTTGACCTCATCGTTCTACCACTCATATTTCTTCCTTCTGCATTCGCATACACGGCACACAACCAACACATTTCTTTCACATCTCAACAACGCACCTCTGAACGTCTCCCATTCTTTCTCAAAATGTCTTAGATCTTGCCCTCTCACGATGTCATATTCCTCTCTCAACGCCTGCTGAAGTTGACCTTAGGTCAGCTTTCCCCATTCAGTTCACTTACCTTCACTACCACTCTTATATCTTCCACTCTTTTGTCCCTCTTCCACCTCTGCTCCACATCTAATCTTCCTTCCTTCAACAGATATTCGGACATTATTACACCCTCCCTTCTCATCATCTACACATCCAACACCACTCACCTCAACTTCAGCCCTCTCTCCGCCACTGCCCCACTGCCCACCCTTGCCCATGTGAATTTGTGGATATCTCGCTTCTTGAACAAGTTGTTTCCAATCACCAGCTTCTGCTCCATACAAAAACCTATCAGGTTCTCTTTACTATCATTTCGACCGAAACTTCATATCTCTTTATCAAATTCTCTACCACACATTGCTAACTCACGCATTTAAATCACCAGTACAATCACGTTGTATTGACCTACAAAACTCTCAATAAACGCACTCATGTCCATCAAAATTGCTCCCTCTCCTCCTCACTCCCCGTGCTTAATATGTACTTAATTTAACCCACATCAATCTTGAGGACACCTGTTTCCGCTCGCTCATGCTACTAGTCATCCGATCACATCATATCAACACCACACCTTTTAGTGCCCAACCTTCCTCCACGCCAAATTTTCTTCCACTCATTACTCCAAACTCCCCATCTCCCCTATCTTTCAACTTCGTCTCACTCAGCGCCAACACACAAAATTTCTAGCTCACAGGCATCTCACTAGACCTTTCCTTTATGCTTTGTTCGTACTATAGCTACACACATTCGGTAGTATAACAATAGGGTTCGGAGAGGCGTGAGCCTCTTCTCCTCTCGCTCGTCTTGCAGTCCTGGAGAGAGGATCTTAAAGAGGAACGGATCTCTAGCCCCCTCGCTCCACCACTATTAGTCGCTTCCTATTACTTTTTATCCAAGACCGGTAAATTTCGGAGTTCCAAAAGAATTGATTCTCGAACCGTTTTTTCCTTCTGTTTATCATTGACATCAACTGTGGGAACCCTCTCGACAACACCAGAATGAAATTATAGGCTGATGATGTTTAGTTGTTGTTTGTGGAAATCCCATTAGAAAGGCTGAACGAGAATGCGGGAACTGCGCTGACCCACATAAATGATTGTTATTCTATGAATGGACTTGAAGTTAAAACAAATAAAACACTGTTCATTATCCTGTGATCAAAAGCAGATGCAATGAGAGTACCCTAGAATTTTCTTGTCGATGTATGAGCGCAAAAATCTCGCTAGATAACATTCAAAAGTCTGGGAGTTTGGCTTGATCCCAGTATGATATTTGGACATCATGTTGAAATATTTTGTTCCAAACTAAATGGCACACTCATGTTCTTAGCCAAACGAAAAAACTACTTGAATTCAAGTCCAGATTACATGCAATCAATTCTCTTCTTTTTTCACATTTATATTACAGCACTGCAATTTATGTACAGTGCACGGAAACATTACTCTCAGACATTCAACGTGGCATAAACTTTACCGCAAAGGTAGCCCATAATGGTTAGTCTGAAAACAGTGGCCACGTGACGCCTAGCCTAAAAAACATGGCTGGTAGAACATCCATGAATCACTGGAGCTCAATGACGCTATCCGAGTTTTTAAAATTCAAAACAAACTCTTAAGTTCAAACTGTAAAGCGACCCATCTACGATCAGTGCAGAAAGAGATAATATTGATACTGAGTTCAGAAGAACGGAGACTGGTGCCAATGCCTTCACTATTTCAGGTTCAAAATTTTTCGACAATCTACCCCCCGACATTCAAAATTGCGCTTCCATGTACTCTTTCAAGAAAAAATACACCACTCAACATGATTGCTCGCGTTCAGGGGCTGATAGGGTGAAACAACTGATGACGATAAACTAAAAACAGATAAAAAACTATATTCGGTGGCCAGCCAAAAAAATCAATAGTATCATTTTGTCAACAGAACACAGAGATAATTCTACTTAGTGATATTAAGCCCATGCTATGATCTTGAGCAAATTCTTCATAACATCTCTTTGTCTTCAGAAACAATAGTAACACTGTGAATTAAAATTCGGTTGCACTATTACCGTGTTCTCATCCCATGCATCTCGTTCTGTCCTTGGATTTTGCCTTGTTCCTGCTCTAAAAGAAATTATCTTTGTATTCAAAAAAAGTAAACAACCGCTAGCGAAACATTACTGAATCGTTTCCGCACTATCCTTTTAGCTCGGCAGTTTTTTTAGTTTAGCGTTGTTTTTGCCCTGATAGTTAAACGTATGATAAGATTTATTGGTAATATTCCTTATATAAACGAAATGTCGACACTGTCAGGTATTTTGCTATTTACACCGCATAGATAATACGTTAATCGTACGTTATTGTTTGTACCGTTTATAAAGGGCAGTTTGTGAGTGCGTACTCAATTAATCCGATTATTTTATAAAATATTGAAATGCCTGATCGCATTGATATATTTATTCAGAACACTGCAGCTATGAAATTATGATACACGCTACAGTATTCTTACTCGGTCCCATCCACTTAGTTATATGTTGTGATGAACTTTGTAAGGTTACTTAATTGAATTGCATGGTCTTGGCTTAGCAGTATACATGCTTTCGATCAATGTGCAACAAGATAGAACACCATACCGGTTGTGTATGAGTAATGACTTTTTATACATATTTTACTATTTTAGACTAACAGATTTTCGCATGCGTGTGTGCATGCATGTATGCATATGTGAAACAATGCACACGCACGAGCGTGTTTTTTGTATATGTATTTTGTGTAGGCATATGTATAGGCGGGTATCTACGTACATATGTAAGTGCCTATATAAGTAGGGCTTTGTATGGGTATATGCGTGTGTATGTATGTATGTGTAAGTATAAATATATATTATATG
>SDVV010015558.1:0-14493 GCA_016164225.1 Gammarus roeselii | reverse complement strand
TGTATATAGACATACGATCTCTTTACAGCAACTTCATTGTGTACTAAGAAACAACGATACATCTGTGATTTGGCATGAAAGATTTCATTGTCATTTATCGTTCCTTGAGGATGCGCCGCGAGACCAAAGGCAGATTCAGATGTCAAGAACTTGTCATGATCTTTAATACTACTGGAATCCAGTACACACAAAAATCATTGTTCAAAAAACTTTACTCCATGAAAAAAACACCATTGGCCTCGGGAGATTGAAAAATCAGTCCGTTTGCGATCTCCCTCTGAGCAGCATCGAGAGAACACCGCCGTGCATACGATGTGAGGCTCGCGGCATTGGCCAGGGCTGGGATTGAAGAAGCAGGGATTCAAAGGATCGTTCAGAATTGCAAAGTTTGAAATTCATATATCCTTCTTACAATACATGAAGATGACCTGATTTTCATATACTTCGCAGAACATCAATCTGTTACCAATATATGTTCACAAAATTTATGACAAAAATGTTTGTTACATCTGCAACCTCGCCCAGTGCATGCGTTCCTAAACGTTAAAGCCTCCACAAACGATGTTCTAATCTCGGAAATTCATGAGCCTTTTGATCAATGAGTCATGTTTCCTCGTGATTTCAGCCAAAGAACACGCACTGTCCTGCGTTTCATTGGCTGAAATCCAGAGGAAGCATGAATAATCGATCAAAAGGCTCAAGGCTTTCGGGACTTCGAACATCGTGAGCGGAGGCTTTTACGTTGACAGTGTCGGTCCAGTCTTGGAATCGAAAATCCAAAAGCTCAATATTTACCTTGAATCCGATTTGCAGGGACATGAACAATGTTTTGGTTCAACATTCACTGTCATGTTTACTGAACAGTGGAAAATCGATAGTTGTTCCGATATTTTTGTCTCTGAATTTTTTAAATCATGTTCACCCTTCTCTAGATTATATAAATAATTAGCTTGCATGCTTATAATCTTCACTGCAAGACAAACAAGACCATTCTGTCCCATTGCCCGATTTGAAAACTTTTCATTCCTAATAACAGGTGCTGGACAGATAAATAACTGTTTAGAGTACATGCGTTTTTGTATCGTCTTCAAATGGCAAGGTGCAGTGAACAGCCATGAAAGACGATCCACTACCTATATTCTCCTAACTGCTGTCTATGTGGCAGATCATTCTGAGAGTAGCTCCCCGATTAATCCGATGCCTGCCAAATCTCTTCATTCCTACATACGTTTTCAAGCAGTGAGTGGCAATCACTTTTCTGCCGCTGGTATCTACATTGCAATACGCTCAAGTTTTGACGTCTGTTCGTGTGTTCCTGAACTGCACCAAGATCGTTACACTGGTTGGAATGAAAATGTTGGTTGGTATGTGTGATGATAACCCCCGCCAAAAAAAGATAGTATCTCCCTCACCGAAGGTATTGCCGATGCCAAGTTTTTGGACATTTTATGTTTGAATTCATAACTTGGCTATGAATCCCTGAAGATTTTTCAGATAATGTGATAGAGCTGATATGACTTGAATTTGTTTAATTGACATCAAAAAGCTTATACACCTACTGGGCTCAAGTCACGTGCTCAATTTGTCGATTATCCTTTTGGAAATATGAGTGTTTAAGCCAAGACTGGCTCCAGACACTCACTGAGAGGTCAAGAATTAATTTTCTCACGTAAATAGCATTGCCACATCCAAAATACGTGAACTGGACGCGCAAGAGCTGGTTATTAGCTACGGCAGGAATAGATCTGATTAGATAAATGGGTCCATCTCTGCCGGAGTTCTGACTGTTCTGATTTGAGTCATAGTGAGCTACCCCACAGGGGGCGACTATAGTTAAATCTTGACACCTGAGACAGTAAACGATACCAAAATTTCAGACATTGTGGAATAGATAAATTAGGCTTACACGCCGTCTGGTGATAAACACATCAGTACTTTCCCAAGTGTTTTCATGCATTCGAATTAATGAACGATTTTTTTTTGCTTGGGAACAACATTTACGCTTTTGGGCGGTGTCATTATATATTGAATTATTTAATGTCATCTACCTGTTGAATGAGCATTTTTTTCGCCATGCTCTAAATTTTAGGAAAGGAATGTAAAAGCACACAAGGATCAATACTTTTTTCTGAGATCGAAATCCTAACCACCAAATACGTTATACGTATATTTACAGATAGGCTTCATTTAATAGGGTTTGAGCACAGTAATGAATCCGTTATTGCGCTTCTTAGCACAATAATGAATGTATCATATGGTCACAGTGAAGTACGTGGCACTAGCTAAAGATTGACTTCAATAGGGCAGATGTTGCTGCCACCTTGTGTAGTATGGTCACTAATGGAATGAAAGGACTTGACCTATTCACAAAATGTGCGTTCGAGATCTACATCATAATACGACAGACATATTTAACGAGGAAAAAATCTTGGCGTTTGTGCAATGTGTCAAGATGTTGCATCTTGAGATAATTTCACACAGCCTGGACCAGTTTTTGCTGGGAGTAACAAATGTCTTTTATCCTGATACAGTAAAAAAGTACATGGGACAGAGTGTGGACCAGCCACTCATGAGGGCAATGGAGCTCGGACCATCTGAAAAGATGACCCATCTTGGACGAACCTATACTGAATGAATGTACTGGAACTATTGTCATTGATGAATAAGTAGATTTTAAGATTATATTACATAGATACATAGCATTAATAAATAGAAACATTTACATCATTTTATTTTCATCATTTTAGGAGCGGTTGCAAGGGCATAGATATGATTTAATTATATTTTTAATATGATACTTTTATATCGTATTATTTAGTTTTGCAGGTACTCCTGTTATTTCAATGGGTTTGTATTGCTCGAACCTTATCTTATTTAGGGTATTATTAAACGATGTAGTTACTGTTGTTATGGGATATCATTGCTCGATCGTTATCTAATTTAGGTATGTTGACCAAATACGTATTAGTGAATTCCATATTAGGGAGGTTCTATGTTATTATTGAGCAAAAATCTATATTATTTGAATAAAACCATCCGCTTTTCCCCTATTTTCAGTTTCATCACGACACAAATCGAATACCTTGCGATTATACGTTCACGTATTGTCAATCCGTATGAATGTAGACGATGAAACATGTTCAAATCTATTTTTTTTATTTAGTACATTTTAGGAACATTTGCATCAATCTATTTCATCATTTTAGGAGCGGTTGCAGGGGTTTACGTTCACGCATTTTCAATCCGTATGAATGTGAATAATGAAACATGTTCAAGTTTATTAGTATTATTTATTTATCACATGGTTACATAAGAACATATACATATTAGGAGCTGTCATTTAGAAATAATACACCTGATCGCTATCGTAATGGCAGACCTTCATTTGTCAATGTCATACAGAGACCTTATCTCGAGTCGCACTTCTCTCGTGACCCTGCCTAGTAGCCAGATTGCATCTCTACATGTCAGTACACGGTACCTTTAATCGCTTGCCGCGTTGCTGGTAGGAATATTGTTATAACACATTTGGACGTGCAGTAGGGGACGGACCCCTAGGCAAAAAATTGGATACGATTTGGAAAATTGGGTGATAAGCTCGCACGTATAAATTAATGTTCGTCCACGGTGTTAGGGTTTATTGAATTGGCATATCCGCAAGAAATGCTAGCTTGGTACACATCGAGTTGACAGTATGTATGGCATTTCTTCTTTTTAATAGTATATGGTATTGTAGTATTTGATCGATTTGACTATATGTTTCTTTGTGTCGAAGTCACCGTTATTATTATATTTATTTTTTATTAAATAGTGACATATTAGGAACATTTACATCAATCTATTTTTCTATTTCTAGGAGCGGTTGCAGGGGTATACGTTCACGTATTTTCAATCCGTATGACTCTGGACGATGGAACATGTTCAGGTATATATTTTTCTATTTGCAAAGGAACATCAACATATTAGGAATATTTACATACTAGGAACATTTACAGAATAAACCCTGAAGACGTGGATGTACTTTCGTTATTCACCCGACTACACTCACCGAAGACGGCCTCACCCGCTTTACGACTCTTCCAAGTTAAATCCATGTTCACATTAGTATCATCATCCACGACACATCGCTTCCTCTTTTTAGTGATGGCAGATTCAACTTCAATGGATTTTTTGGGTATGTACGGATGCCCATAGTCAAGAGTTGTGCACGCATCGACATAGTTACGCATAGTTTCCATCTTACTGAGGTAATTTTAATATTGCGTAGTTTGAAACTTGCATGTTTGCGCGCGAATGTTGTGTATGGTCTCGAAGTGTGAGTGTGTGTATGTTTTCTGGTTACGGATGTCTCTGTATTGTTCATGTCTGATTTTGGCGTTTGTCTGGTAATTGACACCTTTTGCAGCTGACTTGTGGCGTCGGACTCAAGCAACATACTGTAACACTTCGGCTGCAAGCAAATGATTTCACTCTAGTAGTCGTTGGCTGCTTTGCTTTTCAGTAGTCCCAACTGTCATTTCTTTGTTTCATTGTACATGGGATGATTTTGGGGTAGTCGGACAGTCGATGTATTCAGCCAGAGGAGCTTACCGCATTTCCGCCTCAATGTCATCCACATCTTTGAACTCGAGCAGCAACGAGTCGGTGTCCGAGTAGGTGAGCGAGACGTTGTCACCGTATTGAGGTTTCAGTGTCTCATAAGAGAAGCTGTAGACTTTTGCTTTAGCTTCTGTATGGAGCTGATGAGATATATTTTTATATATCTACGATACCTTAGGTAACCGATTGCAATTGAAAATGCAGTGTATATATCGCATTTTCAATGCTAGGCATTCTGTATTGCAATTCATTGCATGTCATGTAGCATAACTGCAAACTTTCATTGCCAGGCATTCGAGTTAAATAGAATATATTACAAACAAAGATTCATATGATGTATTTTATTGATATTAGATTTATCACACATTTTTATTAGAATTAAATGGGTTTATCATTTATACGAGAACATAACTTTTCACTACGAAAATCTATGGGAGCAATTGTACGGAACATAAGTAATGACTTCGACTTCCCTCACTGGTCTTACATTGATCAGCGGTATCAGAGGCACTCGATGGCTTCTTTATCAATGATAAGCAATATTTCTCATCTTGAGTGGTCGGCTCATCATATTGGTGTAGGATTTATCATCTGGGTGTGTTTTTTCTCTGATCTATTGGGTTCGAGACTGATCCCCTTAGTATACATTTTAAATAGACGGATACTTTTGAGAATATTGTATGCATCCCTTCAAAACCTATCCTTGTAACCAAAACTTTGTTTATAGACTTCAGCGAGCTTCTTCTCGACGCTAATTTTTCAAGTATAGTTACATATTTATGACATCGAATCGTTTCATTTTTTTTTCTTACTGGCGCCGACATTCCCATTCAGTATATTCCCGCAGATATCCGAAATGTACATAATTTTCCTAGCACTCAGACGTTTGAGACATGATTCTCTCTCTCTGTTTCATTTCCAACAAATTTGTAAAAAAGGCAAGTATGCATATGATTTTATTGTATAATTTTACACTTCCTATACTTGATACCGTTTTATTACCCCATTTAATATTTCGGTTCTCAACTTTTTCAGGTTTTTCTTCACATGAGGTTTTCTTGATATCACTACTCATATTTTCAGTACTTTCCATGTAGTCTAAGGTTTGGGTCTTCTCCCCTCTTATCGATTTAACTATTTTCACACAACCTTCAAACATACTACGTTTGAGTGTTAGTGGCCCCGCACTTTCTTTCCCGCTCCACCCTGTTGATCACTTCTATCTCGTTATTACGGAAAGCCAGGTCCGGCTTATTATGTTCTATCAATCCGACCTTTGTCTCCTTGGAGCTTGTGTTTTCTCGTTCATTTTTAATATCATACGCAAGATGATGACGTCGTTTGAGATGTTGCCAAAATCCGAACGCGGAACATGATTTGCATAATTTTATCTCCGCAGTGCAAATAACACATACACACGTGATATTCTTTCTGTTATAATATTTTTCCATATCAAACTTGGCGACATCCTTACACAGCAAAACCAGACCGTTTACTGAACGAGAAAAAAATCCTACTTCCATTTATATTTATTTTAATAGGCATATTCAGGGACGATGTCGGCACCATGTAGCCTTTTAGAGAGTCGAGACCGGTACCATGTAGCCATATACAAGATCGATGACAGCACCGTTGCCGACACCATGTAGTTATTTTTAGGGTCGGTACCGGCACAATGTAGACATACACACATTCATGCAAAAAAGGGTTGCCATTTACCGCCGGATACGTTAATACCCAACATAACCAACTTAACCAATTATTATATATTTTCATTCAAGTTTGATGGTTATGTATGATTCTTAGTCATCATTTTTGTGCGATATACATATCAAAACTCTTACCACCTCTCTAGTTTACGTGTTTTTTTATTATCACGCACCAGATACACACATGCACGCATTGTTCGCATATGCAGGGCCGGTCAAGGTATAATGACTGCATATACTGGGGTCGATACCGGCTCAATGTAGACACATACAATTGTATGCATAAACAGGGTAGGTTAACATCTGTAGCATTTTACCTCTGACCTGTTTTTTTTTTCATCAGAATAAAAGTCCCTCGCTTTTGTAACAAAATATTTAATGTGGATCAGCTAAACGTCATGTTAGGTTAAAAGAACTAATCATTCTAACCTAATCTTTTCTAACCAAGAATTATGTATTATCGATCGACTTTTCATGCTTACATATGATACTTATTGATCGATTTATGATATATTCATATCCATCCTCTCCTCTTGGCTCTACATTTCGTCTATCCTGTGCAGTTTTGATATACACTTCCAATTTTGATCCAGCAAATTTCATTCATTTTCATATGCAAACTTCATCGTTTGTTTTGATTGTTATACCTATTTTCATATGATTCTTGATTTTTACATGTTATTCACCCCCATCAAAACCTAACGTAATCTTATGTATGGTATTCAGTCATTGACATATACGTATGAAACCCTCCAATCGACTCTAAAAATCCCTTTAACATACATGTTATTTAATGTGTTGTCACTCTCAACCTATATTAGTCAGCAGAGAGGAACTATTTTCAAACTTAGATGGATCGAATGTTACAAGTAATTCATATTTGTATCCTTATGTTTTTCTTATTTTATTTCAATATCTCAACTTGGCTCATCCATTGACGTTTTTTCCAACTCATGTAACACGTACATACGCTTGAACATACACATGCACATACGTACACATCCCTATACACATACATACGTACACAGTTGATGACATAGGCGAACAATAGTAGGCCTAATGTTTTGGCAAAAAACAACATGTAATCAACTTATAATAGCTAGCTGCATATCGAGAATGGAGTCAGTGTTACGTTACGTTCAAGCGGAGACGCACGTTTCGTCGTAGAATAAACAAAATTAATATTGACATCTCAAAATTTTGTTTACAAGTGTTGGAAGAAGAAATCTCCGAAGATGATATGAGTCGGATCGGACATACATTGACTAGCGTCAAAAATAACAGTTATCTCAGCAAGGGTAAATCAAGAATCAAAAGAAGGGGAGATATCTTCATACATGGATGAAGGAAAAAGGAAGTCGGCTATGGGCAACTAATGTCAACGCGTTACAGTCGTATGTACCGAAGTTTGGGGGAAATAAGGAAGCAAATCTCTAAATTTATATGATCTAAGAGGAAAATCATCGTCAAGACTGTAATAAAGCTGGGGTACTGGAAAACAAATTGTACCTAGGAACAAAAAAATCTGGATCGTATGCAACAATTCCTCAATTATGAAAATAGGACTATCTTTGAATTGGAGAACTGAAACATAGTGACGATGGGTATGGTTTGATGTACGAACCATGCTGTTTTAAATCCAAAACCGAGGTAGATGTCATTGTTGATGCCAGCAAGGTCTGTAAATAATGTCAATAAAATTAATAGTAAACCATGGAAATCCTTTATCAAATGTTTATATTATCCTAATCTCAAAGGTCAAGCAATGAATTGCAATAAAATACATCTAGTCAGTTAGTCGGAGGTACCATCGAAGTGTCGAAAACACTAGAAGAATATATTTCACGGTATGAAACGAAGCTCAAAATATCGCTTATGACAAATTTAAACATTGCCATAAACCTATCTTGGGGAGGGGGAGGTGAATGATCTAGATGTGTTACAGATTGGTAGGATACAAATCAGATTCCGATCAGATCTTGCTCAGACAAGTTGGTGGTTCTGTAGTGGAAAGATGGGGTATTGCTTGAGACAACGTTTGTTCGGGAGTGATGGGGTAACGGGGGTCTGCAATCTGTGCAAAAAATAAATAAAATTTAATAAACAAATCCACCAGTAATGTATGGTGACATCTGAAACGAAGTCATCGTCAGGAATAGGAAAATTATAGGAAAGAAAAGGCAAATCAGAGATGCAAGTCGTCAGAGGATGTAGATCCAAGTGGAGATATTGAAGTACAATAAGAAAAACATAGTGTGAGACCATGTGTCTGTATGTATGAAACTGGATACAATTATAAATTACTTGTAACATTCAATCCATCTAAGTTTGAAAATGCGTCCTCTCTGCTAACTAGTGTGGGTTGAGAGTGACAACGTAATAAATAACATATATGTTGAACTGATTTTTAGAGTCGTTTGGGGGTTTCATATGTATATATCAATGACTGAATACCGTACATAAGGTTAGGTTAGGTTGAATTAGGCTTTGATGGGTGTGAATAACATGTAAAAATCATGAATCATATGAAAATAGGTATAACAATCAAAACAAACGATGAAATTTGCGTATGAGAATGGATGACATTTGCTAAATCAAAATCGGAAGTGTATATCAAAACTGCACAGGATAGATCAAAATGTAGAGCCAAGTGGAGAGGATGGATATGAATATATCATAAATCGATGAATAAGTATCATTTGGAAGCACAAAAAGTCGATCGATAATACATCATTCTTGGTTAGAAAAGGTTAGGTTAGGATGACTAGTTTTTTTTAACCTAACATGACGGGAAGCTGATCCATATTAAATATCTTGTAACAATACCAAAGGACTTTGTTCTAAAGGAAAAAAAACAGATCAGAGGTAAAATGCTACAGATGTTAACCGACCCTGTGTATGCATACAAATGTGTGTATGTGTCTACATTGTGCCAGCATCGATACTTGTATACGCCTTCATTATACCGTGACCGGCCCTGTATATGCGTACAAAGCGTGTATGTGTGTATCTGGTGTGTGATTACAAATAAAACACATAAAATAGAGCCGTGTAGAGGGGTTTGATATGCATATTGCACAAAAATAATGACTAGATATCATACATAACCATCAAACTTGGATGAAAATATATAATTATTAGTTAAGATGGTTAGGTGAGGTATTAACGTATCCGGTGGTGAATGCCAACCCTTTTTCGCATAAATGTGTGTATGTGTTTACTTAGTGCCGGTACCGACCCTAAGAATGACTACATGGTGTCGGCAACGGTGCTTTCATCGATCCTGTATATGGCTACATGGTACCGGTCTCGACTCTCTAAAGGACTACATGGTGCCGGCATCGTCCCTGAAAATGACTATTAAAATAAATATAAATAGGAGTTGGATTTGTTCTCATTCAGTGAACGGACTGCTTTCGCTGTGTAAGGATGTCGCCAAGTTTGATATGAAAATATTTTAACAGAAAGGATAACACTGGGGAATGTGTTATTTGCCCTGCGAAGACAAAATTAAGCAAATCAAGTTCTACGTTCGGGCTTAGGCAACATCTCAAACGACGCCATTATCTTGCGTATGATATTAAAAAATGAACGAGAAAACATAAGCTCTGTGGAAGCAGAGGGCGGATTGGTAAAACATAATAATCCGGACCTGGCTTTTCAAAATAACGAGATGGAAAGTGATCAACAGGGTGCGAGCGGATAAGCAAGTGCGGTGCCACTAACACTCAAACGTAGTATGTATGATGAATTTGTGAAAATGGCTAAATCGATATGGGGGGAGGAGACCCAAACCTTAAATGGAAAATATGGATGATGGTATCAAGAAAACCTTATGTGAAAAAAAAACTGAAAAAGTTGAGAAGAACCGAATTATTAAATGGGGTAATAAAACGGTATCAAGTATAAGAAGTGTAAAATTGTACAATAAAATCAAATGTATACCTGACTTTGCTTCAAAATTGCTGAAAATGAAACATGAAGAAAGAGAATCATGTCTCAAGCGTCTGAGTGTTAGGAGAATTATGTACATTTCGGATACCTGCGGAAATATACTGAATGGAAATGTCGGCGCCAGTAAGAAAAAACCTGAAATGATTCGATGTCATTAACATGTAACTATACTTTAAAAATTAACGTAGAGAAACAGCTCGCTGAAGTCTATAAACAAAGTTTTGGTTACAAGGATAGGTTTTGAAGTGATGCATACAATACTTCCCAAGATATCCGTCTATCTAAAATGTATACTAAGGGGAGCAGTCTAGAACCCAACAGATCACAGAAAAAACACACCCAGATGATAAATTCTACACTAATATGATGAGTTAACCACTCCAGATAAGAAATAATGCTTACCATTGATAAAGAAGCCATCGAGTGCTTTTGATACCGCCGATCCAGATATGACCAGAGAGGGAAGTCGAAGTTATTACTCATGTTTCGTACAATTGCTCTCATCGATTTTCGGAGTGGAACATTATGTTATCGTATAAATGATAAACCCATGGAATCCCTAATAAAAAATGGGTTATAAATCTGATACAAATAAAAGATATCATATAAATCTTTGTTTGCAACATCCTAAGTTTAACTCAAATGCTTAGCAATGAAAATTTGCAGTGTTGCAATATGACATGCAATGAATTGCAATACAGAATGCCTAGCATTGAAAATGCGATAAATGCACTGCAATTTCAATTGCACTCGAGTACCTAAGGTATCGTAGATATATAAATATATATCTCATCAGCTCCAAACAGAAGCTAAAGCAAAAGTCTACGTTTTTTTCTTCATTACACTGAAGCCCCAATACGGTGACAACGTCTCGCTCATCTACACGGACAACGAATCGTTGCTGCTGCAGTTCAAAGGTGTGGATGACATTGAGGCGGAAAGATCCTCTGGCTGAAAACATGGACAGCCCAACTACCCCAAAATCATCCCTTGTACAATGAAACAGAAAAAGGACAGTTGGAACTACTGAAAAACGAAACAGCCAACGACTGCTAGAGTGAAATCATTTGCTTGCAACCAAAGTGTTACAGTATATTGCTTGAGTCCGACGCCATAAATCAGCTGCAAAAGGTGTCAATTACCTGACACAAACAATACAGAGACATCCATAACCAGAAGACACGCACACACTTTGAGACCATACAGAACATTCGCGCGCGAGCGGGCCAGCTTCAAACCGTACGCAGTATTAAAATGACCTCAGTAAGATTGAAACCATGAGCAACTATGTCGATGCGTTCACAACTCTTGCCTATGGGCATCCATACGTACCCAAAAAATCCATTGAAGTTGATTCTGCCGTCACTAAAAAGAGGAAGCGATGTGTCGTAGGTGATGATACTAATGTGAACATGGATTTAACTTGGAAAAAACGTAAGCCGGGTGAGGCCGTCTTTGCTGAGTGTAGTCGGGTGAATAACGAAAGTACATCAATGTCTTCAGGTTTTATTCTGTAAATGTTCCTAGTATGTAAATATTCCTAGTATGTAAGTGTTCCTACGGAAATTAATAAATATATACTTGAACATGTTTCACTGTCCAAAGTCATACGGATTAAAAATACGTGAATGTTTACCCCTGCAACCGCTCCTAAAAGGATGAAAATAGATTGATGTAAATGTTCCTTATCTATAAATGTTTCTAATATGTAACTATGTAATAAATAAAAATATAATAATAACGGTGACTACGACACAAAAAAACGCTATATACAGCCAAATCTATTAAATACTACAAAACCATATACTAATAAAAAGAATAAATCATAT
The DNA here is from genome assembly GCA_016164225.1 of Gammarus roeselii. Classification (NCBI taxonomy): domain Eukaryota; kingdom Metazoa; phylum Arthropoda; class Malacostraca; order Amphipoda; family Gammaridae; genus Gammarus; species Gammarus roeselii. Next base: position 2,402 of record SDVV010015558.1, on the reverse strand, counting down.
ACATACTGCCAACTCGATATGTACCCAGCTAGCATTTCTTGCGGATAAGCCAATTCAATAAACGCTAATACCGTGGACGAACATCAATTTATACAAGCAAGCTTATCTCACCCAATTTTCCAATTCGTTCCAACTTTTCTGCTGAGGGGGTCCCCTACTGCACGTCCATATGTGTTATAACAATATTCCTACCAGCAACGCGGCAAGTGATGGAAGGTGCCGTAAACTGACAGATAAAGATGCAATCTGGCTATTAGGAATGGTATCCGGAAGAGTGCGACTCGAGATAAGGTCTCTATATAACATTGACGGATAGAGGTCTGCCGCTACGATAGCGATCACTGGTATCATTTCCAAATGACTGCTCATAATATGTAAATGTTCTTGTGTAACCATATAATAAATAAATAATACTAATAAACTTGAACATGTTTCACTATCCACATTCATACTGGTTAAAAATGCGTGAACGTAAACCTCTGCAACCGCTCCTAAAATGATGAAATAGATTGATGTAAATGATGTAAATGTTCCTAATATGTACTAAACAAATAAAAATAGACTTGAACATGTTTCATTGTCCACATTTATACGGATTGACTATACGTGAACGTATAATGGCAAGGTATTCGATTTGTATCATATGTAACGCTGTGTCCTTATGAAACTCTTAAAATATATACGTACATATAAGAGGAATAGCGGATGGTTTTAATCAAATAATATAGATTTTTGCTCTATAATAACATAGAACCTCCATAATATGGAAATCACTAATACGTATTTGGTCAACATACCTAAATAAGATAACGATCGAGCAACGATATCTTATAACAACGGTAACTAGATCGTTTAATAATACCCTAAATAAGATAAGGTTCGAAATAACAGGAGTGCCTGCGAAACTAAATAATACGTTATAAAAGTATCCTATTAAAAAAGAATTAAATCATATGTATATCCCTGACGCTGCTTCTAAAATGATGAAAATAGATTGATGTAAATGTTCCTATGTATCAATGCTACTATGTATCTATGTAGTAAATATATTAATATAATCTAAAACTTGTTTCATTGTCCACAGGTATACGGATTGAAAATTACGTGAACGTATCTGCGCCTACTAATTGAATCTTAACGCCGTATCCAGACGAAAAAATATATATAAATAAATACATACATGGGGAAAAAGCGGATGAATTTAATCAAATAATTTAGATGTTTGCTCTTTAATAACAAACCACGTACATACTATGGTAGTCACTAATAAAGCGTAGGATGTCAAACCTATGTATGATAATGATCGAGCAGCGATATCCTATTACAACGGTAACTACATCGTTTACTAATGCTCTAAATAAAAATAAGGTTCGAGCACTAAATACCCATTGAAATAACAGGGTCTCTGATAAACTAAATAATACGATATAAAAGTATCATATTAAAAGAGAATTAAATCATACACATACAGCCAACCTTGTATGTACCAGGCCAACATTTCTTGCAAATAAGTCAATTTAATAAACTATAAATCATACAATTATACTTACCCTTTACAATGCCTATTTACAAACCATCAATAACCGTAAACAATAACCAACAATCTCCCTTCGTTTTAGCCATCCACATAAAATAGGACGTGCAAAAATCCGTAGTGATTCACGTTCTAAGCGACACACTCTACTCCCCGTCCGGCTCCTCGGGGCGCTCTACTCCGATCAGTGCAACTGAGCGCCCAATTGATCGTACTACTCAGAGACGGTATCGTGGATGCTTGCTGCCGTATCCAAAATAAGAAATTTGGGGAGGCCTGCGACCGGTGCATTCCCATGAGGACAATTGATCCCGCCCAAACAAAATATCAGGCCTGCTCGGTGGAATGCCGCAGTGTGCTGGGCGCACTCATGTTTTCCTTAATCCGCAAAGCGTAAACTTTTCGAAAAATCTAGACTGCAAATAAAAAAATGAAATACCAACATGGAAGTTAAAATTAAATACCAAAGTCGCACGCGTACACTGCATGTAAACTACAAATGATTATAAATAATTTATGATATTATGGAGATATTCACAAACTGTGAAAATGATCGTGCGATTGTTCGTAAATGTAAGTTGTTGTCCTGAACATCGTTCATCCGTAGGACGATTTAATGAGCTTTCCAGATGAATCCGTTAGTACGAGACTAATAGAGATGAGTGGTGGAGTCAGCTACATAGACGACCAACGCCAACAAGGCCTACGAAGGCCCTGGCTCGCACTGTTTCCAGCTGATTGTGCCACACCAGTTGTGCCAGTAAGACTTCCGAGTGCAATTCTTCCGAATTTTGTTATTTATGTTGACAAACGGAACATTTCACTGCAACATTGTCCACGAGTGTATCGAAATTAAACGTTTATAGAA
>SDVV010015557.1:0-14493 GCA_016164225.1 Gammarus roeselii | reverse complement strand
TATATAAAACAAACCCTGTAGACCTTTCGTGGCACAGAAGTGCTGCAAGTTGCAACTTGCAACGTCCTTTAGTGCGTGAAAAGTGTTGCAATTTGCGAATTACACCACATACAACTGCTCAGAGTCATGGAAATTTCACCACAGGCGTTTCTGCTCTAGAACTGCAGTGGACGCTGCGCACTGAACGAAATGGTGGGAGAAACGGTTCAGTAAGAAACGAAGTATGTGTATATAGGATTTTTTGAGTTTCGACAATTTCTCCGTGTTATTCTGACAGAAATGATCTCCGTTGTAAAACTCGTCCAGACTGTTATGTTACTTCCATTAGTAGATGAGCATTTCATTTCGAAATTTTGTACTATCGAATGCTGCTCCACATATCCTCTGCACTCATTGCATAATTCGTCGTTATATTTGGATATGAAGAAATTGCAGCATGAACAACAAAAAGGCTATAAAAATGATTAGGAATAAGAAGCATATTTAATGAACGCAATGACCTGAATGATCTGACAAATAATATGTTTAGAAATATGTGCCCATTTCAGTGTTCTCATATTTACATACGTACATTACTTGGCAATTTGTAAATCTCATGCTCACTATAAGTAAGAGAGTAAAAAACGATGCTGATGGAAAGTTCTCATACCACGGAGATTATTTTTCACGAAAAGTTTCGATTTGACTGCTCCTAACTTAAGTTGTCTAACTTTCCTAAACTTGTCAAACTTGTAGACCTCGCAGTACAGGGCTTATTTTGTGTCAAGTGACCTTGTTTAAAACAATGAATTAACATTACCAGAAAAAAGTTTAGTGCCGCGATACTACTTTCATGCATCACATGATGACGGCTCTACTGGATTCTATGTATTTTAAATGTTGAATGTGCTTTCGTGAGACCTCAGGCAGATCATCTCCTGGCATTGGAAGAGGACATGAAATAGAGAAGCCATTTTGATCATTCCTGCCTCACTTGCCATGTAGGGTGGTAGACCTTGTGAATCTACAATGGGCAGTTACCCAACAAGACAATGTATTCGAAAGGCATGATACACAAGCAAAATACAACAGGTAGAGAGATATGAATGCACACTTCTACATACCTCCACACCTAATATGGGCTCCGTTGAACACATAATCGTTGGTACCCCATTGTAGACTCCTGCTTCCTACCTCGCGACAGTTCGTTCACAGCCTTTATCATAAGAGCGTGTTGCCATATCTTACAGTTCAGGGGCGAATGTGCAGAGAACAGCTCAGGGGCATAGGAGTCTAGTCCAGTAATGAATGTCATCAGTACACCAAATCAATTCAGGAATCTGCTCTGCAGTTCGCACATTGCCATCTCATGAATCGACCAATTCTTCCAGGAATCGTTTCTGGAAAGACAGCAACGACCTGAGTATCACCAATTGCTTCTTCCAGGAATTCTGAGAAGACAGCTGCATTAAGGGTGACTAGTTACATCAAGAATAGGGTATAGAACAGCAGATACAACTGGAGAAAGATCGGATTACCTAATTTCCAACCTCTTAACTGTATTACAAATTGGCATATGTCGGGGAAATCTTATCTGAATTATAAAATAGATAATAAAGGTATTTAAAAACATCACGTTTTCACTCTGAGTATTTAAAGGAAAGCGTTCGGATGCGTACAGCTACTCATTTTCAGTACCTGAAACAAATGGAGAACAGAAACCGAATAAGATACACTAAATTTCAACAATTACGCACAATAAAATCACATCTAAAAACCTAAAACAAACCCTCATGCAGGGGGGTAGATGATTCCATGTCATTTAATGTCGGCCTAGTTTGGTGAATCAAGATGCTTTCTAACAATTGTATATCCTGTCTGACTGTGGAACCTACTATTGTGAAACTACTTTGTACAATTGGTTGACCATGGCTAGTGGCGTGGTCTCTAATTTTACTAATGCTCGGAGTGAGTGCAGGTCTACCAGTACGGACGGACACTCCCTCGTGCTCAGCAATGCGTATTTGTAGGTGACGTGATGTCTCCCCACAATAGGTAGCCTGACACTGGCTACACGTGCATTTTTACACCACATTACTTCGCAACAAGACGGGCATCCTGTCCTCGACTCTGAAAAAAAAATGAATAGAGAAATCATTGTTGAAAGAGATTCTTAAGTCTAATTGTGGATAATGTTTTTGAACAAGTGAGCAAAGTTGTTTTTTCACAATTGTGTTGGATGGCATGAGGTAAGGTACAGTGACGTAAATGATATTTTTCCTGACTGTTGTGTCAGGTACTTCACCTTGAACAAGGTATCTATTTTTTTACGAAAAGTGTTCTCTAGTAAACATATATGATAACCATTTCTACAAAAGTATCTGCGTAAATGATCGAGTTCAAGGTAAAATTGACGTGTCTTGAGCTAATTTTGTAGGCGCGGTTGACCAACGATTAGCGGCTCGTTAAACGTCTTACAATATATACCTACATTTCAATCGGTTACAGTCAATTGTTTGGGCGCCATTGTTATCTGAAATAAAAAAGGGAATCACGCCGCTCACTTCTGTCTCACTCACGATGCAGGGTGGTAGAGCTTGATAATCTACAGTGAGCTGCTTCCCAACGAGACAGAGAATACAGAGGGCATACTACGCAAACAACCAACACCAGGTAGAAAGAAATGCAGGCACACTACCACACCAATAATTGTAGCCATCGAGGAATGGACGACCACTGGGTCGATGCGTCATTCCACTATCTCTTTTTCATCGAGGAATAGAGCTATCAAATTTCACAACGCAGCTTCGAATGATATTATTTGTTCATACGCGACAATTTTCACCAAGAAATTTACAATATCGATTTACAGCTTCCAACATCTATAGTTAAAATAAAGACGACTGTCTTAGTTAAACGAGGGCTCTAAACATGTTGAACCAGTTCATCGTAATCTATTGCTATACGGCCTAGTCCCGCTTGAAGCAAACGCAAACAATGTGCATGCGATGGAAGAGGTCATTATACGTTGTCCGTGAAACATTCTTTATCGTATGGGCAGGGGCCGAGGTTTAGGCGACTCGGCAGAATGTCAGTAATTGCCCCTAAATAATGCGTGCAGGATAAGCTGCTGGGCTCACAAAATGAAATCAAAGTAGGAACCACAATGTCAGAGCAATCGTCCAGACGCTCAACGTTTGCTGGGGTTAGTCGGTTGACGCTAAACTAATCGACGGCAGGTAAACAAACGCATTGGCTTCGCCCGCGCTCATATATGTCAGTACCACCACTCTGTGGATCTTTATTCAGCGACAGGATGCTCTTTCGTGTTGTTCGGTCTGATATTGTACAAACGTTGAAAAAAAATCAGAGATCGCTGACTTTTTAGTTCATAGATTTATTTCCAATTATAGATTCCAATATTTGAATGTAAGTTACTTCTGAATTTCAACTCATTTCTACACACAAAATATTTGTCCGGCTCTAGTGCATTCGTACGGTTCCATTCCATGTTTTAGGTCAGTGACTATTGTTCAAACGTTGGTTTGGTTGATGTGATTTGGCTCCAGTTCCAACGATTTCTACAAAAGGAGCTTTTCAACAAATCAACGAATTATCTTACTGCAATTAGTCAGTCATGAAAACATTATTCGAATATAAGTTTGTTCTTGTGTGTTTCAAATGTCCATGATGACTTTTTTTTCTATTTAATTGTACTATTTGATATCGAAGGTCGAATTATGGATGAAGTTTGTTTACCGCCTGCCACTCCATTCCCTATTAGTTTATACTCATATCTTGCCAATAGTATATATCATACACATCATATCACTGCTAACCAATGCGGTCAACACCTTAAAAATGACAGCAATAATCTACCCGCAGCATCCCTATAGCTAATTTTCTGTGTGTGTTTCACGCATCGTCGGCTGCAACCCCTACAGCAGTAAACTTGTCATGTTCGTAGCAAGCTATTACTTAAAAAAACTGTTGATCTTTGCTGCGGCATAATTATGTTCATATTCGTTTTTAGGACAAGCGACGATAATGTTTTTGACTGTCGTTATCGTATTAATTCATTTATTAAATATATATACAAATTCGAAAAGGAAATTGCATGATATTTGCATTAAATACCTAAATTTAATTTCAAATAAGGCATCATCAAGTAGGGAGGATTTTTCTTCTGTGCCAACTCATTGCGCATGACGGTATTTTGCTCGCCTACCTTGTTAAGGTGGAAGTGAAGAGCATCATACTTGTCCATGACCATTGCCAGTGTTAGGTGGATCAATCTACATAGATCAGCGTTTAATGTCAAATATTGTGAAAAAATATTTGTCGGATCCCGACATTGCGTTAAACAATTGAATATGTGAAAAAGTAATCATCTGTAGAAACCATACTCATTTTTCTGTAAGGCACTAGATATGTTAATTTCGCATGGTTGGATCATTTTCGGTTAAATTTCTCGACAACCGTTCTTTTAATCAACGAACCCAGCCGAGCCAAAAGATTTTGTGCTGCAGAGTGAATCTAAAATTTAATCAAGAAGATGTTCATACGGATCGGCTAGAACAAGAAATATTTAATAATCATTCTGCCTGTGGCGGATGCACGCAAAATTTTTGCAGTATGTAGTCTATTTAAAAAGGAAAAAAAGATGGTATCAAAGACATACTTTACCGCCTGCCTTTGAACGGAGTCAGAGAAATTGATTATTAAGAACTTGCGTAGCCATGGATGCCAAGCACCATGTAAAAGCGACGTTTATATCTTCCACGATCTTAACGAGACGATAATATAAACAAACAACATTGTTCAGCGTGTTTGTGCGTATCTCCTGCGTAGTCCTACATTCCGAGCGCATCATTTATTTTGCAACAAAAATATTGCCTCATATATGGGCATCACTCCCATGGCATTACTGAGATTAAAATTTGCTTTGAGCATCGTGAGAAAAACGATCTAAACCCATCCTCACGTTAACGCAAACATTATAACACATTTGTTACAAGCTCTTATTCAGAATATGTAAACAATAATTTACCACCGTTCATGTATGCTGGGCACCTTCTCCCAAAGAGCGAGCGTTCGCACGATGTTGCCGTCTGACAATGATCTCCCCTTCAATAATCATTCAGATGCAAACTGCTCATTGATATGGTGTTTGCAATAACCTTCGCTTTGATGTTGGCAAACTGATTCAAATGAAGAAAAGGGCACCACTGATTTGACTGAGGAGGATCTGAAATTTCACTTATCTAAACATTTTATTCAGTAACCTTGCTGAATGATTTCATTGTAAACATCTATGTTTCAAGTTACTGCATGGAGCTTCATCTACAGACATACTTCGTGAGAACCGAACCTCTCAGAAATAGGAAACAAAGATGTAAGTAGACATCATATTGCAAGAATTTAAGTATTGGGCAACAAGAATAGATAGGTGAAGTATAAACGTGACGAAATATCGTAAAGAACAAGAATTTGATTTTTCAATACGTAATAATTTAACGTTTCTTCAGGTTTGTAAATCTCGACTGTAATAGAGACAAACATATTGATAGATATCGTTGTTATTAATTGTTGCGACTATTGCTGGAAGAATTTTCTACGTTGACTTGTTATCAATTGCATAATTGATGTCGAAAGGTTGGTAAGGTGCAGTGTCAAATGAAGGTATAACGCAAGGGCCGAGAATCGAAACAAAGGAGAAGGGGCCACGGACAGGGTCTGTGGCCCCTTGCTACGGACTCTGTCCGTGGTAAATGGATAGCATTAACAGCTGTTTTCAAAGAAATAATAGGTTCATAAGGTAAAGAGTCCATATTCGCTTTAGATTTCCAGCACATTTGACTTCATACCCACTTTCCAGATTGAGGCCATCAACAAACGATCAGGGCCACAGGCACCGAGGGCCGCAGGAAAGCCTTGCTGAGCTTATAAGAAAATGCTCTCGCATCCGTTCAGCGCCTCATGGCAGTTATTGAAATAAATACCGGATAAAAACAAACAAAAAGCATTTCATATCCTCAGCACACACAAATGAGGAATGAATGCCGTCCCAAACATGATCCATTTGTGAAAAACATGCAATTTTATTTGTGCGAACGGGATGGGAAGTATTACTTGCACGCCCCAGGTGAAAGAAATCTTCATAGGTAAATTATATTGTGCCAGTGCACCTCGTGAAGTTTTCATAATTTATAACCGTCAGAAATATTTTGTTGAGGAAGGCACGACATGCATGTTGTGCCGGAATGTATGACATTTCTTAATATAAATGTTATTTTGTCTATCGAGGGTGAAGTGGATTCGGTCACGGGTTTCAATAGGCTAAAACTGACATTCAACAACAACGAAAAACATTTGGGATTTGATTGTGAATTTGATGGGCTTGAAATAAAGTTGAGAACAATACTCATCATTATATGAGTAAATTCGTTTCTAGGTGCGAACAAACGAATTAGTTGAAAATAATGTTTAGTATTGTGCATTTATTAACAGAACCTATCAAAATAAAGTAAACATTTATCGTCGTTTGTGAGGAGTATTTTGTCTATAAAAATGCCCCGTGGGCCGAATGAGAGGTGATGAAAAGGGTTAGTACTCAAGAGATATTGCACATTGTGAGAGAAGTCCAACAGTTTAACTCGGTACTAAAATGCGTTTCTGACGCTGATATACATGTACCATATCTCCTTTGTGCCGTAGAAACTGGATCTAAAAATGAAGGCGACAACAAATCAGGATGCCATCTCCAGACTATAATATACCCTTGTAGAATTGTGCTTCGTTACGGGATATGTTCATCTCCAATTTTTTTGCCCTCAAATCGTCTAATATAGGATCCGAAAATGTTGAGTTGCTGATATTGTAACCAGACATATCATAGTAGTATCACAACTTACCAGATACGAGGCCCCTGTTGCGAACTTCTCATCATCAGACACTGAGGTTAACATCTCACCCACACAGCTCAATATATAACGGTTCCCTCACGCCACCTTCACATCATCAGATACTATGGCTATCATCTCACACTTACAGCTCAACATATAATGGGACCCTCATGCCATCATCACTTCACCAGATACGGCGACTATTATCTCAACCCCTCAGCTCACCTGATACTTGGATCCTCACCCCAACCTTTTCATCACCAGATGCAGGGAAATCCCCCTACCCTCACATGGAGATTGTGTCGTTATTCATACAGTCGGTGTTAGGACAAATAGTCCCACGTGCAACGCTCCTAGCAGTCCACTTCGATTGTTACTGTCTTAACGCAATATATTAAAAAAAAAATTATTTACTTCAAAAGCTTGTTGTTCATTAGTGATGTATTCAATGTATCTTCTTCTTGTGACATGTTTTTTCATTAATTTTTAGGGTAAATAAGGTAACAATAATGGATTCATAAAAAAAGCGGATAGATGCGGGAGCTGCCTAACTTCAAAATCAAATTATCTTCAAAATTTTGCAATTATCAACCAGTTTTACTTAGCTCAAACAATACTTTAGATGTTGGTTTGTATAAATAAATAGTTTGATATATTATTGTTCATCTCCTCACACTGAAAAATTATTTGTCAAACTCGCTTTTAAATTGGTTTCGTGTTATTACTGTTCAGTCACAATTAATTGGCCGACTGATTGAAAACTATAAATGGTTGCGGAGGTTCTCAGGCCTTCTTAAATGGAGAGTTATTGGACGAAGTTCATTGTTTTAAGTATATGGGCTTCCATGTGGAAAATACTGAACTAGTGGACACTGATGTGAAGTCGCGATGAAGGGAAGGGTGCAAAGTGTTGGGTCCCCTGAAGAGTGTAATGGGCTGCAGGACGTTGGGGATGGAAGCAAAGAGGGTGTATTAGGGTGTAGTTGACCCAACTGTGCTGTACGAGGCTGAGACTTGGGGGTGAGAGTAGAAGAGAGGAGGTTGAATTTATTTGAGATGAAATGTTTGAGGTGCATGACGGGGATGGTGGAGAAATTCGAGGACAGAGTTGATTCGTCGCATCATGATTCGCATCATGACGCGGCAGGGGTTAAACAGTCACACCGTCGGGCTCTGCAGCTAACACTGACCTCGGCCTGCACTCATAACCCGGAGAGTGTGTTGCGGTGTCTCGAGACCGAACACTTTAGCGCAAAAAATCTGAGTTGTGTGAGTGTGAGTGTATGAGAGGAGTGTGATGTGTGCCTTGCCGTAGGCTATCCCTTTTCTGTGGGGGGTGGCCTTAGCATTATACTCTCGGGATTGAACCAAATTATAAATGCGTTTGAGATCCGTATTCATAGAAGAACTTCTCCTACATCACCCATCCAGTAGCGCTCAAACATTATTTGTTTAACTATTCCTTACATGAGCTTCGTTGCTGCTTTTAGGCGGCAGGACTGCACTTTGCGTTGTGTTGTTTTAAGTTGATTTTTGTTGACAGTTTTTCATTCAAAACATGATCAGATTAGAATCAGCATCAATGGTAGATGCCGAATGGGATGAACTTCGGGCTTGAATTGGATTTTGCCGTCCTGTTTCACCAAGTATGGTCACCAGCAAAGTTGCATCTGAATTGTAAATTAAGGATTCCAGAGAAAAAAATAATAATGCTAACATATATATTTGTTTCCAATAGAACAATTATACAGCTTTAATGTCCCTCCAATCCTGAAAGGAATATTTACTGTATTATCTTAAATTTATCATCTCAAAGTTACTATCCCGAATTTAATATCGAAAATTATGGACAAGTATTTTGCCTAACAAGTCGTGAGGCCGGTAGTAGGAGCGAGATTCATTATTATAATATAGGAGAGAAATCACGGTCCTGCATTCGAAGAGACATTTGCAGAGAACAAGTCATCGGTTGCGTCCCTCCGCTCATTTTGGCTTCTCTCTATAATATGTTGCTTTTGAAATGTGAAAAGTCTCAGAAATCCATCTTACCGTTAATGCCCGCTTCTATTTGTATGATATAGTTTGAAGAATAGTTTACTCGTGGAATATATTTCATGATTAGGACTGATTTGATTGAATTCAGTAGGAAATGTATGAATACATGTATGAAATGATTGGCCTTTGAAAGGCTGTGACAAGGAGAAGAAACTCATTCCAAAGTAACAGTGGAGTAAAACAAATATATTCATTATGGTTGGCATGTTCTTTGGAAGGTATTATGTTTATCATGATCCGGAATGTGCGTCGACTGCCGTTTGCAAATGCAATCTTGACAACTATGCTCTTGAGCCCTGTATTGCGCTGGGTCGGAGGTAATGGAGGCTAATTGCTTCATTACGCTAGGCTGTTTATGATAATTTGACTCTCCATTCTCTATTCCTAGAGAACCCATTGAGGTCATGATGTTAAGCTGGGAAATTATTTCTGATATACGTTTAAGGAAAGGCCGATTTTACGACAACTTGATCGACAAATTAAGTCCATTAGTGGCCACATCCGCTGATATTATGGTGTTTACTGGTTCGCAACCCCATGACCCTCCAAATGAACGTTAAATATCGTTTATATAAACTAATTCATATTATTCTTCTGTGTCGATTGACCGGCAAATAATATTATTCCTGATTGAACGCCCAGCTTACATAGATTACGAATGAAACTTCAATAAGATGTACTCAATCAAAAATGTGTAACGTATGGTCCCAAATCAGACCTACACGATATCAACAGAGGAAAGTCATCACTGAAAATTAAGCCAGATATTATCGGGCATTTGTATGAGAACGGGCTGTGCACAAAACATATATATATATTGCAGCTACCACATCCCGACATCGTCCGCTCCTGCGACACCAATTTCAACGCGGTATCTGCCTGGCTATTAATTGTCATGCATTATGTGATTATTGTCAAGGGTTGTTACGCTGGAGCTTGACCAGGTTGGACAAAACAGGCCAAAAGTAGGTGGAGATGGCCGTACCACTACAGCTCTACACTGTAAACATTACAAGTATGTTAAAAAAGACATAGATAACAATTATACGCATATGCAAAACTGAATGGCTCTTAAGAATTTCAGTTTGGCAATTAAGAGTATATCAAATTCCCATATACTAACTTTATTAAATTTGAAACCCGCACGAAAAATAACCTTCTATTCTCTTGAATCTATGATTTATTTGAAGCCTGAGTATATTTTGTATTTATATTCTTTATTTCTTGTGATAATCACTACCATGGTGATATTCAACTTACACCAAGCTTTGGCGCAATGGTATCCGTGTTACTAGCAGTGTCATGAAGGTATTGGCGTGCCCGAGATGTAGTGAGTACTAAAGCAAATTAGTTTTAAGCAAAGATATTCTTGCCAACAAGTCAGTCTCTCGAATCATCATGTACATAGTAATGTTCGAAGTGCAAAAAGCGTACATGCGGGATATCTCGGTGCTAGTAAACCATCACGCGAATATTTTCTTGTGAGTGTTGACTGGCTTCCAGTCGTCAGGATCCTCTCCGACAATCGGTTACATGATCAACATACATTTATAATATTATTTATTATGAGTTCGACAAACTATCGTTCGATTTCCGTGAATAGATCACCCGGTGGTCCTGTTTAATATATGTTTCGCATGAACATCTCTGTTCCTATGCAGAATTTTATCGTAGTTGCCACATTATTGCCCGTTAGTAGACAGCTAATAGGCCACCGATACGTCCTTACGATATCCTGCGGAGGATGATGTGTGACAATTCCCGGTTGTGTTGTTCGTTAAAATTTATAGGTTGGGATTTGACCTTTATGTAGCTTAGGAAGACAAAGGGCCTGTTATGTTTTATTAGAAGGCCGATGTTTTCGATATAGGCAGCCCTTTTTCCACATTTTGTTGATTTTTTTTCTGATATTGGTAATTCAATCGGCCCTGACTGTTTCCCGTACTTATCAATGTTGTTCTAATTTGCAGCCGCAATCATGTTATTTTCAAGTCCACCTTCTCGATCTTCGTTGGTTAACCAGTGTGGATAGAGCTTGGCAAGGGCTTCTTTTCCGTCATCCAACGTTCCAATTGGACTTGTTTTTACTACTCGGAAGATAATCTTACTTCATCTCTATTACCCATTCTCGAGCTGTAATAAATGAAACTGAACACTACCATTTCCCATTGCTTTTCCTCAATAATTACTGTTTGCCGTGATGTAATAAACAACTGAGACCAGAGGCAATGAGGCGAGGACTGAATCGCGCGTTGTTGGAGAAAAATGAGGCCCGCACTGCATAGTGCGCAGTTAGCGGTGAGGCAATAAACCAATGAGTTGGCGGGTAATGAGGCACACACTGCATAGTGCGCAGTTAGAGGTGAGGCAATAAACCAAAGAGTTGGCGGTTAATGAGGCACGCACTGCATAATGCGCAGTTAGCGGTGAGGCAATAAACCAAAGAGTTGGCGGGTAATGAGGCACGCACTGCATAGTGTGCAGTTAGCGGTGAGGTAATAAACCAAAGAGTTGGCGGGTAATGAGGCACGCACTGCATCGTGCGCAGTTAGCGGTGAGGCAATAAACCAATGAGTTGGCGGGTAATGAGGCACGCACTGCATAGTGCGCAGTTAGCGGTGAGGCAATAAACCAAAGAGTTGGCGGGTAATGAGGCACGCACTGCATAGTGTGCATTTAGTGGTGAGGTAATAAACCAAAGAGCTATGCAATGATGCAGAGATTGCATCATGCGCTATTCGTCGGGACCATACACAACGGTGATGTTACAATAACAATAATCAAGAACAATAGCAGCGATGGCATCAACACCACCATTACAGACGCCAATCGTGACGACAGTATGTTTTTTGAAACAAAATCACAACTCAGAATCACTTTACTCGCAGTTATTTTTTCTGTGTGTTTAGGAAATTCACAGACAGGATTATTTTGTAACCTTCTGCGTTCTCACATTCACCTATTAACCTTGCCCAGCCGCAATAGAAAACAAAATTCCGTTGAACTTTCTATATGAATGAATATTTTCCAAAGGAGGAAGCAAAATTCAGAATTATATATAGAAACCATTTTGAACAGACATTTCAGCGAGGCTATATTGACTGATTAGGCTACCAACATGTACATGCACATGGATCACATCGATGATTTTTACTTAATATAAATCATAGGCTCATCCTTAGGTATTAAAAAATATAATCATAATTGTTGAAACGAGATGGAGATTTTTCATGACTCCCCGAATTAGCGATGTATATTATGTGTCAACGTTATGTCCTCTCCCTCATTCATAAGTATGCTGTTGTTCAGATTTTACACATCGGATCTATTGAAAAATACCCGACATCCTGCCATTTCTTAAAACATACAATGTAAGAATTATGTATAATGAAGTGATTAACATTTATATCTGCAAAAACCTTGTTTGAAACCGTCCACCCATTTATTTTATCGATAGAGGTATATTTGTAGTCACATGACATGTACGCTGTTGTCATCGGGTAGCGGGAATTTGACGTCGTTTGCAAAGAAATCCAACCACACCAACAAACATAGGCCCAATATTAACTAATGCATGCTAAGAAGTTGTTTATTTAAATGCACAAGTATATATTTCATGTTGACGCGTGAACTGTTCTAGTGCTCGAGCACTCGACATGGAACCAAGAATCAATTACCGATGGACTTCAGAGGCTGATGCAATAGACCCAAAAGTGAGGCTTCTGTTGTCATGGTTCACCGATTCAACTGCAAGGGATATCATGGACGCAATTCACTGAAGCAATTATGTGCACACTGTTTGAGAGCTATTACCTTGTTGCAGTTGCAGCCAATAAAACAGAGAAGAAACGCCTAGTTACATTGTGTTAAAAACCTTCTTGATACGTCTTTCCTCGCCTCTTTTTTCAAGTGTCAATCTTTTTGATTCTACACCACAATGAAAAACACAGGAGGGAAAAAATGAGCTCTCATTTTTGTTGTTTCTCCTCGTTTTCTTTGTGGACGATCTGGGTAAATAATACCTCAATAGATGGCTGTATCCTCTTATAAACTCGAATCCGGAAAAAAATCTCTCCTCAGTCCTCAAGGTGGCACTTATCTGTCTCGTCCACGGAATTTTTAATTAATTCAAGTGACTCAAAATACCACAGATTTCTATCACTTACAGTATACGTAAGGAGCTGCATGATGAGCAGCTTCGGGAGACGGTCAGAACCGACAAAAGTGTTCTGCTGAAGAGGCCATCAGATAAGAAGCGAACTGTCTTGAAGCGGTCAGGGATCGGAAACTGAAAAGAAGGTAGAGGTGTGGGAACCATGTTCGTAGTCGAATGAAAAAGCGATTCTAGTATATATAAAATGAACCGAATAAAGTTACCTCTGGGCGAAAACTCTGTTATATCTTTCAATTCAGTTAGTGTGAATGTTTTTGAGTTCGTTAGTTGATTTTGATCCATTACATCCCGGGATAAATGATAAAATGATGAACCCCGGAGTCATAGAAGCCGTGGCACACAAGTCTTAGTTTCACCGAAAATAAAAAGAATGCAATTTGTGGACTCAACTTTTCCAAAAAAGGGTTTTTGGCAAAGTGATGGAGACGTGCGACAGACTAACTCAAAACTATTTGATACATGTTATGAACTCCTACCAATCGGTTCAGTTCACCTGCCAGATCAAACGGCAGGTGTTGTACACCTGCCTGAGTTCACCTGTCAGGTGTTGTACACAATATTGGATTGGTGTTTTGATACCTGCTGCCATCACATCTCCAATTACTGCACATTTTCAAATATTTTGGGATATAAAATAACGGAAGGAATCTAGAAACCTATTATTAGTCCAAGTTAATTAAAACGATCGAACAGGTGTACCTAGGTGATAAAAACTGTTTTTAATGTTCACCTATGATGATCAGTACACAATTTCCAGATTGCTCTGTGTCTTAGTCATTTGAACTTTTTTTTTCGAAAGTGTAAACAACCTAAGGTGTTGTAAACAATCTTGGATTGGTGTTTTGATACCTGCTGCCATAACATCTCCGATTACTGCACAATTTTGTAAATTTTGTGATATAAAATTACGGAAGGAATGTATGAATCTATCATTTATGATGATCGGTACACAATTCGTATTCAATATGTGGAAACTAAAATGGGAGTAGTTCCATAAATTCGCTGAAAATTAAAAGTAGATAGATGTACTCCGAAACGTGCCCTGTGAAAGATTATAGATAGAGATAATTAGCGGTGGGCGGGGGTTGGGCGGAGTCACTGATAAGGCGGTCGGAGTCACTGATGAGGCGGACGGGCGGCGCGAACGGGAAGGGCGGAGGGGGGGCGGGGAGTGCAGTTTTCGTGCGGGATTTTCGGCCCCAGCTTTCGAATGTCTTTGGAGTATTTTGTGGTTTGAACATTATATTTTTTACTGGTTATTGTGCTTTATTGTATTTATACATGTCTTTCTCATATAGATGACTGTATTGGGGTACGTTTGGTTTCCTACTGCTATTTATTAAATATATATCTTCGATTCTGGTAGGAATATTCCTTCAG